>BHFT01053044.1:0-20370 GCA_004320025.1 Laticauda laticaudata | reverse complement strand
ATGCAGTGAGTACACAACGGATGCATAGCGTTTTCCAACGGATGGCAAGCTTTTTTTAACATTTTACATACTCTTTGCATCCGTAAGTTCAGTGGGACAGGGGCTTTAGGAAACATTAACCACCAGTATTTCTCTGCTGTGATTCATTGATTGTGCGGTGTGCTCTCCAATGTGCTGTTTTAAGATTAGGTATTCTCTGTTGGAAAGTGGTTGGCCATATTTTTTTTTTGCTAGGCATGTTCTGAAGAAAACACCTCATGATAATTTGCTCGCCAGTATCATGAGAGAGGAACTTTTGAAGTTGTCTGGCATTCTTTTGAATCTGTGAAATCCTAAAAAGCGGACAGAATTTTCTGTGGAAAAGGTTTCACCATTTGGGGGCTCCTTACTGCTCCCAGATTGCCTAAGCTGTCAAAAGGAGATGAAGCACAGCATTCAGGAAGCAGTGAATACTTTCTTGTGGGAGAAAGTAAAAACAGCACTATAGGAAGAGGCGATGTATTCCTCCTTGAACCACAACAGTAATCATTCATCCCCAAGTTTTCCTTTTTCTTTATTTTGCTATCCTGTCATTAGCTCTTTAACCAAAATGTGTATTTTCCTGAGCCTCAAATCACACATAAACCTTTGTGGGGAGCAGCTTCGTTAGGGTACATTGAGCAAAGTCTTCCCATTTACAGACAGCTTAATTCCAGTGTTTATTTACAGTCCAAAAGTTTGTTTCATAGCAATGTAGAAAAATTTAATTTATAAATATAAATCAAATATAAAGGCATTGACTCCCAATACAGAAATGCAAATGAACATTATTTTCAATTCAAACCAGAGTCTGGGGCAGAGAATGATGAGGTGTGGAAAGAAGTAATGGTAAGGTAAAAAGAGTCTGGTGACTTCAGCTGCTCAGAGCTAGCTGGTGCTTAGCAATCACATCTTCTAATTCTGATGGAAGGTTCACTGGATGCCTGGCCCCTGCAGAGAATGACTGGATCTCTTTGACCATGTCCACCCAGGGTTAGCTCAGTACTCGGGGATTTTAGGATATAAGGTGAGTTACAATCATTAACATATATAAGTGAACTGATGCTAGACATGGAGAGACAGATTAAAAGGGCTGGCGTGGCATCTAGACTACCACAAGGCAGAACACAGAGGATGCCCACACCAGATCTAAAGCATCCTTGCTTCAGATCCAAATATTGAACATTTAAGAGAAGAGAAATCTGTTTCCATTGGGGAACTACAACTCCCAACATGTCTCAATATATTCATGCTGGCTAAATATTTGGGAGTTGTACTTTTATTTCCCTACCTCTGGATTTTTTCTTCTTGTATTCCGTTTGTCTGCTTTGATGCAAACTGCTATAAAGGAATAATTGTGAAAAGATCATTACCAAACAGAACACCATCTGTTTCATACTACCACTCCCTGTATAGAACCACAATAAGGAATTAATCAGACTTCAAACCACAGAACTGTTAGCACCAGAGAATGTAGAATAAGTAACACAATTCTCACCTTGGATAACAAATACAGTATTCTTAATATTTATTCAAAATTATTGTTTATTGTGAACTTTATCCTTTTTATCTTTGCTTCAAATTATGCACCCAATATCTTCTATTTTAATTATTGCCCTTCCACCTTTTTAAACTGTTTAAATATTGTTTTTCAAATGTGGAAATGCTATACGCTGTTTCCAATCTAGTTCCCAACTGCTTTCCTGATTGTAGTTATTAAATATGATTTTGACAAACTACAATCATTCTAGTCTGATTTGGTCAATTGACTTCCTCAGACTTATTTTCCTCTCTGTCCTCTACCTTCCACTACTTATATATGTTTAACTTGGTTTATTAAGATCACTTTCTGTTCCTTTAATACACTGACTTTTTTTTGGGGGGGGGGAGAGNTATGTTTAACTTGGTTTATTAAGATCACTTTCTGTTCCTTTAATACACTGACTTTTTTTTGGGGGGGGGGAGAGTGTCATTTTATGATCACTGAAATATCTTCATTTTTCTAAAATCTCCTTAAAACAGAATATCATCAAAATGGTTTATAATACCTCTTTTTCCTTGCAACTTTGTGATATAAATGAGTTTGTTTTTAACAAAAGAAGTGTGCAACATTTTAAGATCCAAAGGCCATGTATGATCTTTTAATACTGTGCTAGGAAAACTAAACCAAAAATTGGAGTTGGGGGAACCGGAGAAAATTTTTTAAATTTTCATTTATATTGAATCAAAATTCAATATAGCTAACATGACTGCTGTCAGGCATGCATTTAAAGATTTCCTATTACATAAAATTTACACTGATACAAATTTTGAGAGTCTTGTGGGTTGTACTTGGGGACATCTGCTTTTAGGAGGTCAAGTACAGAGGAAAAATAAAATGGGAGGGAAGGGAAATGAATTGCCTATGACTGTAGGGAATCGTGTGTACAGTCACAGAAACACTTCCCTAGTGGGATGGCTTATGGACATTATCAATCTTCCCCATCATTTGTTCTTGACTTCTATGGTGAGTGAATGTGGGAACAATCAAGAATGATCCTGAATTTCCATTTTTCCTTTACACCTACTGGAATTTGACATAGGCAGCCTTATCAACTTGATAAATAAATATTTCTAATCAGTCTAATCAACATAACCTTATATCCCTTTGACACTCTCCTTCCATTCCTTTCATGTTCTGTAAAATGCAAGTTGTTAATAAGCATATTCCAAATTTTCAAAATACATCCTGCATCAACACAAATGCTTTTAAAGAAAAAGTTAATTATTCAGGCATTTTTTCCAGCTTCTTTTGCAAGGAAAATAGCAATGGGGATGGGGTGGTATATGCATGTGTGTGTTTGAATCTAACAGGAGTACCAGAACCTTGAATTAATTTTTTTAGACCCAAGGTTAATGTTGCATTCTTACGTTTTGAAATCAACAGTACATCAGACCCGAGGTGGTAGTGCTTTGTCTTCAATACTATCTTATGCTTTAGGAAACATTAAAAACAGCAGGATATAAAATAAAAACTTTACAGTAGAAGAATGTTTTTTATACATAGGGATATTTTGTACTGCATGAAGATGTGAGAAAAAGAAAGGAATTTCTATGTTCTTGTGAAGACAAAAAAAACCTGGGCCACTGGATTTATTTTTATTTTTAAAATTTCTTCATTATGTAAGCAAATATATTTCTCAATGGTTTGAATCTTTAAATGAATCTTTTAAGCATGTGTACTATTACTGACATATATTGATCCAGTAACTTGTTTTTCCAAAAATTATTTTAAAAACCACATACCTGAGTATTTATTACAATAGGCAATGCCTTCAAATTAGAAAGCAAATGGACATATAATATACATGAATGACAATCACCCGAGCAGAAAAGAATGTGCAAATCTAACTTCTCTAAAGCCAAATACAAAACACAACAGTCATTATTCCCTGGACAATACTTCAACCAAGCACAGAACGATGCAGCCTGCTGAATAAAGACTTCATCAATTGGAAGCAAATTGCCAAAAACAATTTACAGGGAAAATGTTTTACAACTACCTGGTATTTGATGTGTATGAAAGGTGGTTCTTGAGAAGAAGGGTAGACAAGAGATAATCTCCTCCCATTTTTAGTGTATTCTATTAATTCAAGGAGTCTCAAATGTAAGTCATTGAAGCTGCTATACCATCTTTCCAGGTTTATGGATATTTCAGTTGCTTTTTTATCTTTATCCAATATGTTATTTTTAGGAGAATTTAAAGATTTATGTGTTACTTTAGATGAAGTCGATGTATTGGAAAATCTAGTAGGTGTTTCAGCACCAAACAAGGCCATTGACCGATTAATTGGTTCAGCTTCCAAAGTTTCTAGAACAGATGAGTTTCTCAGGGTTCCCTTTTCATAAAAAATGCACACATTGGATGGAGATATTTGTTCATAATTAGGACTTTTCACTTCCAGCATGTGTTTCCTTCTACTGGGTGACTGAATAAAAGTATTAACTGGTCTTGAGAGCTCCTGCTCCACAATACAATCCTCTGAAGCAAAGTTCTTAAAATGTCTTCTTTTCTCAGGAAGGCTAACAGAAGGCTCAAAAGTGAATGACAAAGTTTGGCTCGTCCCAGACTTTGATGAAGAGTCTTTGCCAGATATTAATTCTTTCATCAGCAATCTTGTGACATATCTGTCTGAATTCGAGGAAGGAATAAATGTGGGATTGGTGAATTTCTGCTTGCCAACCAAAATTAATAAAAGCTTATCTGTCAAAAAGGATAGACCTTTGGGTCGTTCATTTCTATCTAGCTGGATCCGTTGCAAGTTGGGCACACAGGATGATGTAACCGAAGAGACCAAAACAATATTGCAAGTATTAGAAGCTACTGCAACCATTTGAGCACTAAGGTCAAAGGCAATTATATCAGGGACCAAAATGCCTGGAATGCTGACTTTTCTAGTTGTAGTTATCTTTCCTTCATAAGTAACCATGATCAATTGTGAAGAACACTGACCATTTCCTAAAGGGCTGACCTTCCTCCTCAAAGGTATACGACCGTGATCCAGTTTCCTGTGGTTTGCCAGGATACTGGTTAAATCATTTGGACCTGATGAAGATGAAGCTACAGAATGCCCTGCTACTGATTTATCTGAATCAAAAGACTTCCTTCTCGAATCCATCGAGTACTCTTCATCCCCAAGCACCAGAGTAGATTGCGAAGAATCTGTAGACATAAAATCCATTTCAGAATTTATTGGAAATTCAAATGTAATACCAACATTTAAACCAGGCACCTTATCAGGAGGGAGCTCAGTAGCCACAGCAATTTGAAAATCCGAAGTAGCTTCAATAGCACAGATATAGCCTCCAACATCAAATATTGGGCAAAAAGTGCAAGCATTCAGTGTTTTCTTGGCCTCGTCCCAAATATAGGAATGAAGAGAACTGCTTATAGCAATAACTAGACGATTGCCCTCCTTGGTCCAACAAGCACAGTGGATGAGTCCCCTGCTTTTAATGTCTGCTTTAACCTTGGAATTGTCCAAACGAACTGCATATAAAACAGAAGCATCCCTTTTGGTAAATACTGATAAAATATCTCTCTTTGGGTGCCACACACAGCCTTGAGGAAGCAACTGGAACGGCTCAGCAATTTCACAAGTCTGGAAGACCATCAACTTATTCTTTTCCAAAACGTTATGGATTAGCCGCCAAATGCTAACACGCTTCTTGTGCTGAACAGCAAGCAAAGCTGGCAAGTCAGCAGAATAACATGCATTCCAATAAAGTGCGTAGACATGTTCAAACTGACCAATAAGAATCGAATCACCAAATCTCCATTCTTTGCTATGAAAATGCAATGGTATCAGTGTAACTTGCTTGCCATCTGTCCACGCAATCCCATATATTGGATGAATAGCCTGGTATAAAGCATTAAGGCCAGTTCTAGAAAGTTTAGCTTTTCCTAGCTCCATTCTTGACATCTTCTATCAGCAGTATTGTTTGCTGTGAAGTAGAGGTTCCATCAGATTCATCAGAACAACCTGAGGTATCAAAGTCTTCTAGTTGTAGATCAATTCCATGTTGGTAAGCGATTCCCTTTCAGCTTGCAGCTCCCTTCTTTGTGAAATTCTACTGGTACTACTCTAAGAATAAATTTACTTCCAGACTGTTCTTTCTATGTTCTTTTTCTGGGAGAAGCTAATGAGCTTTAACTAACTACCGATCTCATCTATTGCATTTTCTTAAAAGACTATTTTTAACTTCTAAAGACCGGGCTTTAAAAATAGCACTTTAATACCTGAAGTTTATCCAGATCTCTTCTTTACTCAATAGAAGAAAGCTTTGAGTGCTGGAGAATAATTTTAGTTGTAGCATGAACTGAGCAACTAAGCTCTTCTGCTCTTTGAAGGAAAAACTAAGTAAAAGGAATCATATCTCCAAAGATTACATTTGTAAATAGTTCAAAGCAAATAATATTAATGATAAACAAAAGAGCAAAAAAAGTATTACTGTATTCTGCTTGCAGTTGGCTGATACCATCATTTCCGTCTTCTGCATCTAACCTCTTTTCATTTTGCTGCTTTTAATTTGGACAAAAAGATTATAAAAATATTTATTTCACACTTGCAGAAAGAAAATCTGGGTCTTAATCTTGTCATATTATTTTTTGGAATAGACCTCCGATCAAAGATCAGAGTAACTGTCACTATGCTCAGGAAAATAGGTTTTGCAGTGTTTAATATATTTGAAAGCTGAACCATAGCTTTTGTAAAAAATCCTGGATATGACAACAAAGCAGATGTTTCAGTAATATTAAATAGATTTAGGGGTATATTGGTACATTTTTCACAAACTATGAGTTTTTAACATACTATATTGTAGATGTTATTTGATAAAGTACTTATAATGTCTCACTAGTAACCTACATCTATATAATCAACCTGTCTTGCCTTCCCCTTCATAGTCTCACTCCAATCTATTTAAATCCTACATCAATTAAGCCATTCCATGAAGCTGCTGAAATGAGTTACAACTCACAAAAGTTTATGCCTTAAATCAGGGGTCCCCAACCCCCAGTGGACCAGTAGCGGTCTGCACCACGCCAGCACCTGGGCCATAAATGAAGAAATAAATAAAGCCCCATCTGCGGATGCAGGCAACATGTGAAACCATGCCCGCTCTGGTCCACAAAAAAAACTCCTCAGAACCAGTCCCTGGTGCCCAAATGGTTGAGGGCCACTGTCTTAAATTCTGTTAGTCAAAAAAAGATGCTACAGAATCCTTTTGGCTTTGGTTATTACTGGCAAAGAATTTATACAAAACACAAAAGCCATACCTCAATCATCACCTTAAAAATATGCCAAGCAATCATTGGATGGATAAAACCAACAACATAGACAGTCCTCCAATTACAGTTACAATCATAATTGAGTCTGAAATTATAGTTATAAGTTTTTATGGTAATAAGTTGAATCTCACTTGACTGGACCTGATTTTTTAATATTTTTGTGGCAGTCATTCAGTGAACATCATGGTCAATAAGAGAATATGGCAATTGTTAAATGAACATTGCAGACATTAAGCGAATCCATTTCAATAAAATATAGAAAAAGTGCACTTGAAGAAAGAATCTAAATGAAATGAGGAAAGCTTACAAACTTCTCCATCTAAAGTAACCATGAAACAGCCAGCTTTTTCAAAGTCCTTAAATTAAGCTATCCCAATTTCTCAAGTAGGACAACAGTGAATTGTTAACTAGGGCATACAAAACCTTTGCCAGACCAATTCTCTGTTACACCTCATCCACCTAGAACCTGCACTATATATCGGACATTCGCACAATTGAGTGGGTTCAGAGATATTTCTCGAGAAAAGTACTCCACTCCTCCCCTCACAATAGAATCCCTTATGCCTCCAGGCTCAAAATTTTGGGCCTGGGAAATCTAGAACTATGCCGTCTGCGGTCTGATCTAAGCATAGTTCACAACATTGTCTGCTATAACATCTTGCCTATTGACGACTTCTTCAGCCTCAATCACGATAATACACGGGCAAACAATTAATACAAACTCAAGGTAAGCCGTTCCAGACTCGATTGCAGAAAATACGACTTCAGCAATAGAGTGGTCAACACCTGGAACGCCCTACCCGACTCCGTTGTTACAACCTCAACCCCTCACAGTTTCATCCTCAAACTGTCTACCATGGACCTCACCCCATTCTTAAGAGGTCCTTAAAGGGGGCGTGCATAAGCGCACCAGCATGCCACACCTAGAGTACCGCATCCAGTTTTGGTCACCACATTACAAAAAAGATGTTGAGACTCTAGAAAAAGTCCAGAGAAGAGCAACCGGGATGATTAGGGGACTGGAGGCTAAAACATAAGAAGAACGGTTGCAGGAACTGGGCATGGCTAGTCTAGTGAAGAGAAGGACCAGGGGAGACATGATAGCGGTCTTCCAGTATTTGAGAGACTGCCATAGGGAGGAAGGGGTCAAGCTATTTTCTAAAGCTCCTGTAGGCCAGACAAGGAATAATGGATGGAAACTGAACAAGGAGAGATTTAACCTGGAAATAGGGAGAAACTTTCTGACAATGAGAACAATCAACCCATGGAACAGAAGTTGCCCTCGGAAGTTGTGGGAGCTTCATCCCTTCATCATTCAAGAAGAGATCGCACTGCCCTCTGTCAGACATGGTGTAGGGTCTCCCACGGAGGGGTTGGACTAGATGACCTACCAGGTCCCTTCCAACTCAGATTATCTGTTATCTATGCCTACCGTCCCTGTCTTACTGTCCCCATTTACCTGTACTTACTCCCTTTGTTCTTGTTTATGTTCACACTTCTCCTTGTTATCTTGTACATGTTTGACAAACAAAAACATAATTTTTTTTTAAAAAAAAATAACATAAAATTAAAAGAACATCACAGCTGCACCTCAGCTATTCCCAACACTGAAAAGAACCATCGGTTTCCTGAAGATGCCTGTTTGTGTGATTCCAGTGAACAAGGGACACAGCGAGGGATAGATAGATAGATAGATAGATAGATAGATAGATAGATAGATATAGATAGATAGATAGATAGATAGGATAGAGACAGAAAGATATAGATTGAATAGAGATAATTAAGATAGATGAAAGATTCATAGATGCAGACAGATAATTAGATAGATACATAGATAGATATAAGTAGGTAGATAGATAGATAGATAGATAGATAGATAGATAGATAGATAGATGGATAGATAGATAGAATAGACAGACAGACAGACAGCTATAGATTGAATAAAGATAAATAAGATAGATGAAAGATACATAGATGCAGATAGATAATTAGATAGATAGAAAGAGAGAGAGAGAGAGAGAAAGAGATGATAGATAGATGGATGGATAGATAGATAGATAGATAGATAGATAGATAGATAGATAGATAGATAGATAGATAGATAGATAGATAGATAGATAGATCAGAATACTTTTAGTCTTATCTCATCCTGGTCAAGAAGAGCAGCTTCTGTCCAGAAACAAACAGTTGCGGCCTTGGGGAGCGGAGGCCGCTCTCGACACTTATCAAGTGGCTAGGCCCATCCGCGTCGGTGGTTAGATAGCATTGATGCTATCTCCGTGCGTGAAAACACTCACCCACCCACCTCAAGGTTGGCCCCGAGAATAGCTCTGCCCGCCCGTCTGAACGCGCGAGCATCCCGCCGCCAAAGGAGCAACCGCCGCTCTCCAGGAGGAAGCGGATTTGCCCAGTCAGCTTTTAGCCGCTCGCGCATCCCGCCCCCCCCCCTTTACTCCAAACGGCTGCCGAGCAAGTCCAATGAAGCAAAGCCGGGAGGGGGGGGTCTTTCCTCCCCTCCCACTCCGAGAGCCTTGCCCTTTCTTCCGCCATGGAGTAAGGGGATTGGCTAAGGGAGTCGAGAACAATTCCCTCCCCCCCTCTCATCTTTTTCATTGGCTGGACCATCCTGATGGACAGCTCAGAGGACAGGTGAAAGGGTTTGCCGAAGAGTCTCGAGGAGCCGGAGGCCGTAAGAAAACGGCAACGTTGATTTAAGAAGCGGGCTTGGCGCGCGCGCGCGGGCGGGCGGGCGCGTGAGGGGAAGGGAAGCTGCCGTTGGATTCTAGGGCGTTGCGGCCATGGGAGTGGAAGTCGAGACCATTTCTCCAGGAGACGGTACGGTCCTATGGGTTGTTGTTGTTGTTGTTGTTGTTGTTGTTGTTTTTAACCTCCCTTTGGGTTGGAAAAAGAGACTCTGCGGAGATAGGAAGGGGCAAGGCGGGAGTGGGGGAAATTGTAGCCCGAGGGAGCCGCGCTAGCGCTTCAGCCGCCTCAGCCGCCGCCGCCACTTCTTGCTGCAAGGGCCAAGGTGTGAGAGAAGTGTACGTATGTCGTTATGTGTGCGTGTGAGAGAGAATGTTTAAAAATAAAAATAAAAATGAAGGCATCGGAGGGGAACTGAAATCCAGTATTTGGGACGGAAAGCCGAATTTGAGATTTATTTATTTATTTTTTTAATCCCGCGAGACGGGGTGCTTGCACAGCAAATGGGTGATGGACCCACAGCCTCAATCTTGGTGAGTCAGTATCAGGGGGAGAGCAAATAAGACTTCTCCGAGGGACGAAATAAAATGCTGAATGAAGAATAGCTTACCTTCTCCGCGTTCATGCATTTTGAAATATATGCTCTGTCCCTCACCTGTGGTTTCCTTTGCCCGTGATCTGTGCTGGCCGGATGAATGGCTAGTTTCCTAAAATAATGTCTTCGGTAGTGTTTTGATGGAAGTTTCGGATCGAAACCGGTGCGTTGGATCATTTTCTTTCAGATGTTAGGAACTGTGATCCAAAGAGAATTGGAAACCTAAGAGGCTTCAAAAGCAGAATCCGAGAAGAAAACTGCCAGGAGAAAAGAAAAGGGGGTAGCAACAAGGCTGTCAAGCAAGGAAAACGAGGCTGGTGCCTTTCCAGAATGACATAAAGAAGGAAAAATATCTAGAGGGCTCTATGGGGTCAGTCATTTGCAGTTTTTGGCAAGAGCAGCCACCCCTAGTAATTAGGGTTTATTTAAGAGGCATTTACTGACAGCTGCATAAATCCAAGCGTAGTGAAGTAATTTAGGAACAAGAGTAAATTATAGTGACCATCACCATTTAGCAGACAGAGGAGATCTGCTTCTTGGTGCCAACCTGGAAAAGACTTTTATTCTTAGAGCAGCCAAGATCACAACTGCAGCACTTAGCCGCACAGTTTTGGGAGAATCAGGAGAAGTTGTCAATCATGAGCAGATTATTTTTTATTATCATTATCATTATTATTATTATTATTATTGTTATTGTTATTATTATTATTGTTATTATTGTTGTTGTTGTTATTGTTGTTATTATTAGATATTAAAAGAGTGGTAATGCAAACCCATGTTGGTTTGCAAAGTTCTTGCTGTTAATTCTTTATTCTTTACATTTTATTGGCCAAGTGTGGTTGGACACACAAGGAATTTGTCTTGGTGCAAATACTCTCAGGATACATAAAAGAATGAATGATACATGAGTCAAGAATCATAAAGGGGCATTTCTGGTAGCATCTTTTTTCCGATCAACCCATTTAATTAAACCAGCAACTTTTACATTATCAAATGCGTAACAGAATAACAGAGTTGGAAGGGACATTGGATGGTTTGTAGTCCAACACCCTACTTACTCAAGAGACTATTATTTCAGACAAATGGTTATCCATTTTCTTCTTAAAAACTTATGGTGTTGGAGCACCCGCAATGAAGCAAGTAGTTTCACTGATTGTCAGGAAATTTCTCCTTAGTTCTAGGTTGCTTCTCTCCTTGATTGGTTTCCATTTGTTGCTTCTTGTCCTGCTTTTAAATGCTTTGGAGAATAGCTTGACCTATTTTGGGGTCAGCTCCTTAGATATTGGAACACTGCTAAGATGTCACCCCCAGCCCTTTTCATTAAACTAGATATACCAATTCCAGCAACCTAGTATAGAGGCTAGACTGATGCAGAACTTAAATTGTGATGGGGTACAAGGAGGGGAAGGCAGGTTGAGTAAGCAGGTGCAGCTTACTGTGAAACAAATCACAAGTACTTTATCAATTAACAATCATAATGTGTTAAAAAAACCTGTTAATATCCCCCACCCTTCTTAATTTGGAAAATGTCCACTTTCTGATTTTTTGCCATCATAATAAGCTAGCACAGATTTTCTCCAACAGCATCTGGGGTTCAGTATTGAGGAGAATGTGTTTCCCAGATGGCAGTCTGACATTGATGTCAATGGCAAAATGTGGTTTTGTGGTATCTTTGCAGAATTGTATGTGTGAAACTTTTGTTTAACATGTCTCGTGACACAGAAATGACTCCTGTGAATGCCAAAAATAGTCACAATATGCTTGTCTATAGCTATAAAGTTTTTGTAAAGCTTTCACTCTTTAATATTTAAATGAAATGATGACTAGATTTGGAGGAATAATAAGGTGTTCACAAGACTCTTGAGTTTCTATTAATCATGATGAATATTTAGTACTTCCTGATTCAGAGGATGAATATTTCTGATGGATAGTTGCTGAGAAAATTAAAAAAAGGGAGCTATTGTTTTCCAATTAAGTTTATTAGCTTTTCAAAGGCATTAAGTTTGCCACTGTGGGAAATAGGTCATTAATGTGAACTGAGATTTTTTTCTGTTACCCTGTTCAGATAAAATCAAGAGCCTTTTTCTTAATAATTGCTGAGCTAATAAGTTTTAAAGATGTGTAGCAGGGATCTTAGAAGAAGATAGTTTACTATCCCCATATATGGCTGATTGATCTGTTAAAAACATTTCTGTATGATGATTTATACTGGAAATCTTTGATCAAACTGCTAATCTGAAAACATTAGTTGTGAATGAATGTCACTTGGTAAAAAGACTGTTGATTTCTGTATACAAGCTAGTTTATTATTTTGGTTCATTGCATAATCAGACTGGATTTGTTATTTTTATCCATCTATTGAGTCTTTCCCAAAGACTGTCTGGGATAAGGAGATGTGGATGTGTTAAAAGTATTATTTTATTGATTTGTATCAGTGGTGGGATTCAAAAGTTTTTACAACCGTTCTGTGGGCAATGCTTGGTGGGCATGGCAGGGGAAGGATACTGCAAAATCTCCATTCCCTCCCCACCCCACTAACCTGCTTTCCAGCTCTGTTTTCCTGTGCAGGGCAACCAAAGAAGACCCAGCCAATGAGCTGGGACTCGGGAGGCAGAGAATAGATGGGGGCGGGGCCAGTCAGAAGTTGTATTTTCCGGTTCTCCAAACTACTCATAATTTCCACTACCGGTTCTCCAGAACTTGTCAGAACCTGCTGACTACTGCCTCTGATTTATGTCCTGCCTTTATTATTTTTACTTTATTAATTCAAGGTGGTGAACATACCCACCACACCTTCCTGTTTCCCTACAGTGACAGCCCTGTGGGGTGAGCAGGGCTGAGAGAGAGTGAATGGCCCAAAATCACCTAGCTGGCTCTCCTGGCTAGGGTGGAATTGAGCTCATGGTCTCCCACTTTCTAACCTAACGCCTTAGCCACAAGACCAAACTGGTTTATATCTGAAATCATGCTTCAAAAAGACTCTTGAACTTTTAATAAACAGTACAAGTAATAATTATTTATTCCTATCCCTTTTCACTAGTCACTTTGTTTTTTGGGGTCATGTTTATTATTAACATTTTGTTTCTGAAGATCAGGCTGAATTCCCATGTAGTCTGGACTTCCTTGAAAACTTAGCTCCCCAGAAACCCAGTCTTAGTTGACTATAACAACTGGTTAAACCTTACATTTTTTTTATTTTATTTATTACTACAATTTTTAATAAAGTTTTATTGAGTTTTAACAAAACAAATAAAACATCTTATTTGAGGACAGCACGGTTCTGGGTTATCACATTTCCATACAGACACAATTTCATATGCATATTCATCTTATATATTCAACTTCACATTACTCTTTTTCCAACTTCTCACTATTTCTCCCTTTACTCCTTTCAATTTTCTTTTATGATTATCTTATTTTCTTCTTATTCAGTTGTATTTCTTTTACCTAAATTTCTATATCTTTTTATGCATTATACTTATACTTTCGTCTGTATTGTTTACAATTTCGTTTTGTTCTCTTCCAACATTCTTAAAAAGCAAAATTCCCTCTTTGATTGCCAATCGGAGTGCAATACCTTTAAATCTTATTGTTATTATCATATAAAATTTCATTAAACATTAAATTTATGCATTCTAAAATTATAACAATCAAATTTCTAATTTCTGTTTTGTATCATGTAAATCTCATCATTCAGACTCTGCTTGGTACTTCTTAAAAATGTAAAAAGAAAAAAATCTAAAAACTTAGCAAAAACTATATGTATATATATATGTATGCATAAATGTATGTTATTCAGCTTTGTTCGGGTATTTTCCCACATCATCATAGTTGTGCTTTTAAAGTTGCTACAACTTTAAAAGCACAACTATGATGATGTGGGAAAATACCCGAACAAAGCTGAATACCATACATGTAAGTNTGGTATTCAGCTTTGTTCAGGTATTTTCCCACGTCATTATAGTTGTGCTTTTAAAGTTGTAGCAACATTTTGGCAGAATCTCATCTGCCATTATCAGGCTTCTGTATTGTGTTCATCTGTGAGTCAGACTTTTACAGTTGTTTCAGTTTTAAATTTGGGGCTAGCCTTCTGCTGTGCCAAGATGGTTTTTTTTTCATCCTGATTCATTGGGAGTCTTGGTCTGTATTTATTGGTCTTGGAGAGTCCAAGTTACAACAGTATGGAGAGAAATACAGAAATATTGTTTTGTCCCTAATATGAAAACCTCAGTTCCCCAAAGCTATTCGTGCATGATTGTTTAGGATATGTAAATGTTGTTGTTTTGTTATTGTTTTTTTGTCTTTGTTAATGAAACTGTATTGCCTTATGTTATTTTCTGGAGTCAGATTTATTTTGCTGTTGATGTAGCATGAGTATAAAAGATTCATGGCATAGAAATACACATTTTATTGTTCTGATTATTATTGCTATTTACACAGTCTACTAGATTGTTCTGATTGGATTGGGTACTTTTGATTATCAGCTGTTTAGTTAATGTTGTTTTGTAATATATGTGTCAGAGTTCCAGAAAACAGTCAATGGAACTTGCTGTTCCAAGTAATTGAATGTTATAAAGCTTTTCTTAACATTTTACCAGAATCTGCCTTCTTTTAACTTAACAGGATTATTTGGTATCTTGCACTCCAGGATAATATTATGGAAACAAAGACCTTCTAACCATAACACTTCTAGTAATTCAAGAGTGCTATCATATCACTCTAAAGCTGGAGAATAATTCTTGGGACCAAGTTAAAAGCTCCTAAGCCAAACTTTTCTTTCCAAGGGGAAACAAACCATTGATTCAGCTATATGGTATCAAACTGGGGGACTGCCTCATTACAAAAATATAAATAATTCTTGACTCATGAACATAATGTAGCATTATGGTCATAAAATATGACAGTTTTAAAGTGGATCATTCTAAGACTGACCCAATTTTATGACATTTTTTACAGTGGTTGTTAAGTAAATTGCTAAAGTTATTAAAGTGAATTTGTAGTCATTTAACAATCACCATGTCATTAATTGAACCCATTGTTTATTATAGGTGGGGTTTTTTCCCAAAAACCAGAAGTAAATGCCAGTTTTAGGCAAAAAAAAAAGTCAAGTTGTAACTAGTGACCATGTAACTACAGGATGCTGCAAACAGCCAAAAATTCAAGTCAATTGCTAAGTGCCCCAAAGTGCACTCATGTGACTGGGGGGGGGGGGGTANGGGGGGGGGGGGGGGAATCTATCAAAACTTTGGAACTGGGTCATAAGTATCTTTTGGAGGGGAGTGTCTGACATCACTTCAAATGATTTAACAACCATTCTTAAATTGAGGCTACCAATACTTTCCCAATAAAACCACAATGTCAGCTTAGCCACAATGTAGAGAGAAAGCCAAGTAATGATAATTTGATAAAGGATACTGAAAGAGGAGCATAACTCTGAGAACACGAAAGAAAGTAATTCTCTAAAACTAACAATGTTTCCGAAAGATGCACTCTTTGTTCTTTCAGAACCCCGTTGTCTTTGTAATTCTGTTCCATTATTTCATCTAGCCCTCAGGACCTCACAAGGCACATGATATGCTATATCCACAGGTGGTATTAGCAGGTTCTGACCAGATCTGGAGGACCGGTAGTGGAAATTTTGAGTAGTTCAGAGAACCAGCAAATCCCACCTCTGATTGGAGATTTTACAGTATCCTTCCNCCCACCTCTGATTGGAGATTTTACAGTATCCTTCCCCTGCCATGCCCACCAAACCACGCCCACAGAACTGGTAGTAAAAAAAAATTGAATCCCACAACTAGCTATATCCAACGAAATGCCAGACTGCTATCAGTCACATGCAAATTCCAACTTGCGTGGGTCTATAAAGAGGGACTGTGACTCCAGCCTTCTTTAGGCCTTTCTTTACCTCCATTGCTACATACATTTGTGCTTCAGGATAATACGTCCTTGTCTCCAGTTCAAATATGTAGCTTAGAAGCTCTACCATATGTTTTAAAAAGTATGAATATTAATTTAGTTCAATCCTTTCTTGCAGGATTCAGTTTCTGTCCCTTATTGTCTTTGTTGCCCTTCTTTGCACCTGTTCTAATTATCTGAATTCATCTTAAATCTTGGCCTGGTAGTGAAATAGCAAGGATTTTGGGCAAAGAACTTTTGGCTTTTGGTTTTGATTTATTACTTCCTTTGACTGACTTTTTTTCAGGCCAACAAAACAGATCTTCTGAAACATAGGTGCTCCACTGAGCCAGTTCAGAGCAGCATTATTGCTCTTCCACAAGCATTTGCAGTTTTGTCAAAATTGCTTTTTTCAGAGAATATCTTTCCTTTGAAGATATATTTTTCTCTGCTGACATCAAAGCATGTCAGCACAACATTGGGTATTCTGATGCCTGGTTTTATTCTGTCACAGTATTGAGGCTGGTTTCATTTACCCTTCCACTGAACACCACCAGCCACTTCTTTAACCTGTGGTGGGATGGGGTGGGACAAATGTAGGAAGGGTGATTAAATTTACCCAATGGTGAGATTGCAAATACAGACCTTCATTCTTGTGGCCCATCATTTGTGAAAGTGCTTTTGTGAAACAGGACTTGATTTATGTCCAAAAATAGACCAACTGAGCAGTCTCCATCATGAAAAAAGAGTGTGACTTAAATGGGAATGAGTAGTAAGGCGTTAGTTGAAAACTGACTGAGCCTTCCATCCTTCCTAGGTGGGTAAAATAAGGACCCAAATTGTTGGGGCAATATGCTGACTCTATAAGCCACTTAGAGAGGGCTGTAAAGCACTATAAAGTGGTATATAAGTCTAAGTGCGATTGCTATCCTTAGCTAGGATTGTAAGAGACCATGTCTGGCATCACCCAGAAGAGCCTGATTCCTCCTCTCCAGCCCAACTGCAGGTAGTCTTTGAATTATGGCCGTAATGGAGACTCCCCATTATGGACAAAGGTTGTGATGGTTATCAGTGATATTTTCTGCAGCAGTCATTAAGCAAACACCATGGTTGTTAAGTAAACCTGTGATTCATTATTGACCTGTTTTGCTGAAAACCAGGATTAAATTCCAGTTTTCAGCAAAACTGTTATAAAACTCAGTCATGTGACTATGGGATGCTTCAAATGTCTATAAATGTGGCCTGGTTGCCAAATGCTTGAAATGTGATCATATGGAGGAGATTTGACCATTGAAACTTCAAATCTGGGTCCTAAATACCCCTCCCCCAGTAACTTCAAACATTCATTACCTGTAATACAAGGAGTATGCCAGTATGAAATCGCTTATCAGCAGATGTAATGAAAAATCTATAATGCTTTCATTGGTGATTACACCAGAAATACCAAATGAGCAGCACTTGGCTCTTCTGCCTGGTTAAAACCAAGATTTTGTGCATTACAGGAGCTGGAGAAAGATATAAAAGCTCCAGTCAGACAGTACTGGGCGGCACAGTGTCTCAGTGGTTAAGATGTTGGGCTTGTTGGTTGGAAAGCCCAGTTTCGAGGCCATGAGCGCCATGAGACAAGGTGAGCTCCATCCTTCCCCCCCCCCCCCCTCTTGCNCCCCCCCCCCCCCCAGCTCTTGCCATCCTAGCAGTTTGAAAGGGTGCAAATGTGAGAGATAAATAGGTACCATTTTGGTGGGAAGGTAACAGTACTCCATGATGTCCTGATAGCTCCATGACCATAGAAATGTTTTCGGGTAGCGCTGGCTCCATGGCCTTGAAACAGAGATAAGCACTACCCCTTATAGTTGGTGACATAAACTAGAGGAATAAAATCTGCAGGAATAAAATCTGCAGTAAGGTTGAAGTATTGAGAAATTACTGCTCTGCCTCAAGTTTTCTCTGCTCTGCCTCAATGTTTCCTCAAGTTTTGCTTTGAGGTTCGTTGGTGGTGTACTTTAAAGCAAAGTGGTTTTTGTTGTGGGTTTTTTTTTAATGCGGATACTTAAGGCCACTGGCTTTCTTCTACACCTTTTCCTTCCACCAGTGACTACTTTGAAAGGTTAAGCTAACCTCAGTTCATCCTCAGTGACTGAGCTAATCCATGATTGTCTGTAAAAGCTTTAAAATATGGCGCCAACTTAAAATGTGACATTCTGGATTCATTTTTGACAGGTATTCCTTGGTTTCACTTATCCAGATGGAGCTAATTTGGCTGAACTGTGCTGACCCACATTCGGAATCATGAAATATAAATGGTACAAATGTAACTTTCCTTGCCAACAAAGTAGTTCAGTGTTCAGATTTCCAAGATCTGCCTCCCAAAAAAGTCCATATAAGGAGCTAATTCTGTCTGTAGGGATTCCTGCAGCTATTAATCTATGACTTGTTTCAACAATAGAACAAAATATGGAATGAGGTCACCAGGATGGATGGTCTGGTAATGACTATACAGTCGTTTTTTAAATTAAAAAAAAAGATTTAATTTTAACACAAGTTACAATTGTCATATGCACATGATTATGAAGACATTTCAGTATTAGTCTTTAAAAATACAATTTCAAGTGAGGAGCTAAAATTACATAAAGAAATGAGCATTGCATTGAAACATCATTCTTCCCAGTGTAATGTTGCAACCAGATTGTTTCCTTGTTTATTTTCAGACTCTGGAACAAATTGAATAACTAATTAGGATAGTTTTCATCCTTCTTGTCTGATACAATTGAGACTGTCTTGATCTCATAACAGAACCTTTGGACAAAAGTCCTAGTTTTAATTCTGCTGTATTCTTCAATGTCTTTTTTTAAACTGTCCTACCATATTAGGACTTTTTCACACTGATTCTGTAGTAGGAATATATGGAAGCAAATGTTCCATTAATGTTCGAAAGAACTGCAGAAAAAGCCAACCTGTATGGTGAACCCACCATTGTTATGTTTTAGAAGATGCTGTAGAAGTAAAGAAAAGATGAATCCTTATCCTAGGGAATAAAGTAAGGACATATTTAGCATAATTCAGGATAAGTATATTTCTTTAACAACAGAGATCAGAATAATTAAAACAGTGGTCTTTCCAGTGTCATGGTATAGCTCGAAATGCTGGACATTGAGAAAAATGAAAAAATAAATTAGATACCACCTTCAAATTAAGGATTTGGAAATAGTTAAGAAAAGTTCTAACAAAAAGAATAAGTCAATCATTTCTGATTGAAATCAAACAAAGAAGTCCTTTGAGGTGATAATCAGCAGATAAAAATTCTCAGTCTTGCCATGTGATGAAAGCAGATAGTCCAGTGGAAAATATGTTTGAGAAGATTGAGTGAAAAAAGCTATCAGGAAGGAGAATGGATAGGATCAAGAAAATCAACAGAGACAGGTAATGATGGCAGGCATACAGTCCATACAGTCATCAGGATCAGGCCCAGTTCAAAGGTACCTTAGGCAATACAGCAATTTCCATTGAGTAGAAGGAGCAAAAAGATAAGATGGCACTCATGGAAGCAGAATTGAACCTCCAGCTTTTTTTTATCCTTGAATCAATTTGGCATACATGCATAAAAGGGCAAGGCTTTGTTTGCATTGTCATAACCACCATCTTGCCTTCTTTGATCCCACATCATGGATCCACTTTCACAGCCGTTTCTGTTTTAAATTTGGGGCTAGCCTACGCTGTACCAGAATGTTTTTTTCTTCATCCTGATTGTTGGGAGTCTTGGTATGTTTTTATTGGTCTTGGAGTTTGCTGTGTTCTGCTTGATTGGTGTTTCTAATATCTTCTGTCTGTTTTGTCACTTTTTTTTGTCTTGATTGGCTGGCAACATTGTGTTTCCTATATTGGAGGCTTTTAGTGCAGCTTGGCTCTGAGTAAAGGGATGGCTATCATTTATTAGGAAGCTAGGTTTCATCTGGGTGCCTGATTAGGTTGTGTTTAAGCTGGAGGTATCAGGGGGGATCTGTTTATGCCCAGGTGTTTGCCTGGCTTGTGGTGTGGAGATTTTTTTGTTTGAGAGTACAAGTTTCCAGATAATTGACAGTCTGGTGGAATCATCTCTTCTATTGATGCTTTCAGGTCTTTTTTCAATCTCTATGGCTTCTCCGATAATTCTGTAGCTGGGGTATCTATATCTATCATCTATTATTTATTATCTATCTATCTAAAACATTTACATACATGTGTATGTGTGTGTGTGTGTGTGTATGTATATATGTTTTTGTAGATTTTCACGGGTACAGGTATGTAGGTCTAGGTGTGTTCGGGTCTTTTCCCATGTAAGATTAAGAGT
>BHFT01053043.1:0-13706 GCA_004320025.1 Laticauda laticaudata | reverse complement strand
ATATATACACACATACATACATACATACATACATACAAACACACACACACACACACACACACACACATGGTATTCAGCAGGTTCTGAGCAGTTCTGGAGAACCAGTTGTGGGAATTTTGAGTAGTTCAGAGAACCGGCAAATACCACCCTGACTGGCCCCACTCCCATCTATTCTCTGCTTCCCAAGGAGTCCCAGCTGATATAACTATACAAAGCAGAGTATAGGTAGTCCTTCACTTACAACTACAACTGGAACCAAATTTTCCATTGTTAAGCAAATTGGCAGTTAAGTGAGATGCTGAGTTTTACAAACATTTTGTCCACAGTTCTTAAGTGAACAAGTGCAGTTGTTAATGAATCATGTAATCGTTAAGTAAATCTGGCTTCCCTCAATGAGTTTGTTTGCAGAATCCAGCTGGAAAGGTTGTAAATGGCTATCACATGACCCCAGGATTCTGCAACCATCATAGATAGATACATGCCAGTTGCCAAGGTCCCACACTGTGATCATGTGAGATGCTACAACAGTTGTAAGTGTGAGGACCAATCATAAGTTACTTCCTTTCAGTGCCATTGTAACATGTCAGAGCTCCTGATTTTCACACCCTTAATAAACAGTGAAATTTGTAAGATATCTTTAGTAATGAACCTCCTTTTCTAATATATTTTTAGTAATATTTTCTTGCAAAAAGGAAAAAAAGAAAGAAAGAAAACTACTTTTGATTGAATCTGTCATGACTGCTGACACAAAGAAGATGAGGTCAATTTGTTTTCCAAAGCTCCAGAAGGCAGGACAAGAAGCAATGGATGGAAACTAATCAAGTTTAGGAGAGAATCAGCCTAAAACTAAGGAGAAATTTTCCAACAGTGAGAACAATTAACCAGTGGAACAGCTTGCCTCCAGAAGTTGTGGCTGCTCCATCACTGCAGGCTTTTAAGAAGAAAGTAGACAGCCATTTGTCTGGAATAGCATAGGGTCTCCTGCTTGAACAAGGGGTTGGACTAGAAGACCTCCAAGGTCCCTTCCCACTCTGTTATTCTGTTATCTTGTAAAAGCAAACTGACCCAGTTCATCTCATCCAAAATTCACGCCAATATTCTTTGCCTCTCTAGAGTACCAGTGCTAGTCACATATGGCTGAAAAACAAAAGAATTTCAAGATACAACCACAACAATACTAAAGACTTTTTTTTTTTTAATGGATCTGGGTGAAGCCTCAAATAGGCTACCAGATTCATATGAAATTTGCCAGCATCGCCCTTCAAACAAGGCATCAAGTCAAACAAACCATGTGAAGAAAACATATGCAATCAGTTCCTTTAAAATGCTTTGGAATGTTTTTGATGATTTAATGGATTTGTTGATGCTGCTGTTGCATCTAGTTCTGTGGAGAGGCTGAAATAATATTACATGTTTCCTTCCCTATATGGGCAAAGCTGGGTGGTGAACTGAATGGTGTGATATGGACACAAGTAGCCAGCCAATCAGCTTTATCACTCCACAAATCCTACCTATTAAAGGACTAGGGGGGTGGGAAAGTCTGCTGATGTCTTCTGCTGTTTCTATCTCATTCCGTCAACTGTCTTTCTTGCTAGTTGTTCTCACAAAAGACTCCCCTTCTCAAGAAACTGTTCTAAGGAATTGGCAGACCAGAAGAAACTGTCATCTCAGACTGTTCCCTTGCTGGACAGTTTGGACTCTATCTTGTTCTCATCCCTATTCGTTTTTGTTTTTGTTTTTGGCTTAAAGAGATGCAAAAGAAATATTTCAATTACCCATTGTAGGGGAAAAACTCTTGAAATGAGCTGCTGAAACTTGCAGAATTAATGTCCTCATCAGATTCTACCTTCCATATAATTCTTATCCCTGCTGAGAAAAAAAAAACAAAAACAAATACAAACAACAACATTTGTGTGCTTTTCCAATATAAGAGGTGCTGACCCCTCCCCCCAATTAATCACAAACTGGCTGGACACAGACTGCCTTCCAAATCTCAGAGCAGAAAACCATATTGAACTATGTCATCTCCAAATTCCCAGACTTCCAAAATACAGGTCAAATTAAATCAGAGTTGATTCAAACATTCCAGGTTTTTTTCATCAGATGGATTCCATCCATCCTGATCATACTGTTGGTCCTAATGTGCATCAGTCTCCATATTCTGTTTGAATGAACCAACTAAATGTAATTAAGTACAGCATCAAAATAGGTTGCCTTGGAAACCCTCTTTCTGTGAAATCTACTCATTTATGAACAGCCTTTTATTAAAAGGATGGGGGTTAGGGAGAGAGAGAGAGAGAGAGACAGACAGACAGACAGACAGACAGACAGACAGACAGACAGACAGACAGACAGACAGACAGACAGACAGAGACAGAGAGTCCAGTTACTGAATGGATCCACTCTAGTGACCATAGTAGTGAGTACAGAGAATAGTTGGCCAAAGAACATGTAGGACAATGTTTCTCAATTTCAGCTATTTTAAGATATGCGGACTTCAGCTCCCAGAATTCCCCTGCCAGACTGGATAAAGCATGCAGATAAACTGTGCTTTTGGAATTACTTTTCAAATTGGTTTTAAATTATAGCATCATGACTAGCCTATTGGCTGGGGAATTCTTGAAGTCTACATAACTTGAAGTTGAGAAATACTGAGTTAGGGAACGAGAAAGTATCATTTTGTACATTTAAGCATGCATACTTTATTCTTTATTGTCATTGTATGCAGTATACATACAACAAAATTCACACAACACCCAGAGACCAGACTCAATATGCACACATGACAATCCCCAAACACCTCCCCACTTGCTAAAATTCCCCGCCCCTTAAAAATACACAAGCATCCACACAACAGACCAAGCAATACTGTCCAACAGCTCACTGATGGTGGTCCTTATGTTCATTGTTAAATGCAATTATAGCTCTGGGATAAAAACTGTTCAGAAAACGTGTGGTCCGAGTTTTAATTGTTCTGTATTTTCTGCCAGAAGGCAATAGTTCATAAAGATTATAAGCAGGATGGGAACAGTCTCTGAGAATGTTGTTCAACTTCCTTAAACAGCAAGATGTGAAGATGTCATCCAGAGCTGGTAGCTGGAGCCCAATGATATTCTGGGCAGTTTTAATGATTCTCTGTAGAGCTTTTTTGTCTGCTATAGAGCTGCTCCCGTACCATACAAGTATGCCATACGTCAGGACATTCTCAATGGTGCTGTGGTAGTAGGACAGAATTAGATGCTGAGATAGATTTATCTTCCTGAGCATTCTCAAGAAGTACAACCTCTTTTGTTCCTTCAGTACTGCTTCAATACTGCTGTACTGAATAAACAATATGGTCATTATAACAGTATTTTCCCCTTATTTAGTGATGTACGCAACCAATCAAGCGACCTTATAAATTATTTCAATAAATTAAAAAAAAATTATTGTCCTTTCAGTTTGTGACAGTCAAATTAATGCACCTCTGCAATAGGTTGTTGTCTCATCACATAATGATTATGAGTTTGAGCTGATGAGTGAAACCTCACATGGAAAGGAACACATTTTACAACCTTGTAAAAGTCAAGGAGGACATGACAGCCATTAAATCGACTTCTCTGTGTTAAATGATGTGACCAACTGGAAAGAGGCAAGTGTTGACAATATGACAGATTGCAACTGTTAAAGAATTTACAGGCTATAAAAAGGGATAAACCATCTTTGGTCTTTTCCATTTTTTTTACAATAATCATTGATATTTATTGGTTCAGTTCAGTACTTGGGTTACAAAAAAATCATGAAAGTGGCACTAGACATGAATCAGAAAGTGTCCCTCACTGTGTTAAAAAAATAAATTAATCAATAGTGGCCATAAGCAATTGACCTTACTATGACCCAGAAAGCTATGACGGCACAGAGGGACATAAACACAGTTTTGGAATTCTGGGGGTATCTAATGCCTCATGTTTGTGCATATGATGGATACATAAGCTATACACATCTTTCAAGTAGAACAGAGCTTCTATTCAGTTGCTTATTGTTAACATATATTTCAGTTTAGCATTAAGAGACAAATTTGTATAATTCCTAGAATATTTGAACAGATAATTCCTTTGAACCAGTTAAACAACTGAATGTAAAAATGCTGGATTTATGGAAGTTATCCATTTATAAGAGATACTTTCTGAGCAAAAATATTTTAGGTCTTGAATGATGCTCATTCTGTAGCAACTGCAACATAGGAATCTGAAGATTCCCATGAGACCAGCAAGATGACCAAAATAGTTGCTTATCCCCAAAAAGATCTGACCCAAAGAAGAATGACAGACATCTGAAAACCCCGGAAGCATAGCCACGTAAATTCTCTGCAAAACTGGAATGTTTATATATATTTAACAAATATAAAATCTGTGCTAGATTCATAACAAGTTACTTTTGGGTGCTTATTTAGAGGGATGAAGAATAGTCTGTTGATAAGCACTGCTATATTTTTATAGTTTCTAGGGGTGGGAAAGAAACTGAGGAAACTAAACCTGGAATTTGTAAATGAGAACTATTCTAGAATGAAGAAATTATTGCTGTTGTTGTTGTTGCAAAAATAGTCAGATGTTTAGATGATATTTGGCAATTTGTCCACCTATCAAGTTCTTTTCAAGGACCTGAGAGAGGCAGATGTTTAACATTGTTAAAGGTTTTATTAAAGGATGTAAGCTGTTCTAAGTAAAGCTGCCTCTTAGAATAGAATATAATAAAATAACACAGTTGAAGGAATCTTGGAGGTCCACCCCCCCGACTTAGGCAAGAAACTCTACACCACTTCAGATTAACAGTTATCCAATCTCCTCTTAAAAACTTCCAGTGTTGGACATTCACAACTTCTGGAAGCAAGTTGTTTCACTGATTAATTGTTCTAACTCTCAGGAAATTTCTCCTTAGTTCTAGATTGCTTCTCTTCTTGATTGATTTCCACCATTGTTTCTTGTCCTGCCCTCAGAGGCTTTGAAGAGTAGCTTGACTCTCTCTTCTTTGGGCCAGCCCCTGAGATATTGGAAGACTGCTATCATGTCACCACTAATCCTTATTTTCATTAGACTAGACATACCTAGTTCCAGCAACCATTTTTTGTATGTTTTATCCTCCAGTCCCCTGATCATCTTTGTTGCTCTTCTCTACACTCTTTCTAGAGTTTCAACATCTTTTCTTACATTGAGGTGACCAAAACCGGATGTAGTATTCCAAGTGTGGCCTTACCAAGGCTTTATAAAATGGTATTAACACTTAATGTGATCTTGATTCTATACTTCTGTTTATGATTAACTGATGGTGGTTTTGTTAATACTGAAAATGTTTGAGCGGTGCTCTAGACGTTTTGGAATTGTATCCAAGGAGTTTATTACCACTCCTATTATTTTCCTTTCTTTTGTCATAGATATTCTATTTGGAGGTTATTATATTTTGGGATTTTCTCCAGTTCTGTCTATGTTGCAGTTGCTACAGAATGAGTATCATTCAAGACCTAAAATATTTTTGCTCAGAAAGTATCTCTTATAAATGGATAACTTCCATAAATCCAGCATTTTTNAATGAGTATCATTCAAGACCTAAAATATTTTTGCTCAGAAAGTATCTCTTATAAATGGATAACTTCCATAAATCCAGCATTTTTACATTCATTGTTAACTGGTTCAAAGGAATTATCTGTTCAAATTCTAGGAATTATACAAATTTGTCTCTTAATGCTAACTGAAATATATGTTAACAATAGCAACTGAATAGAAGCTCCTGTTCTACTTGAAAGATGTGTATAGCTATGTATCCATCATATGCACAAACATGAGGCATTAGATACCCCCCAGAATTCCAAAACTGTGTTTATGTCCCTCTGAGCCGTCCATAGCTTTCTGGGTCATAGTAAGGTCAATGCTTATGGCCACTATTGATTAATTTATTTTTTTAACACAGTGAGGGACACTTTCTGATTCATGTCTAGTGTCTATTCTTCCATCAAGAACAATGTCTACTGTGCAAACTTTATTCATAATAATTGATTATAATTATTATACATTTATTGGCCACTTAACTACAGTGGATTCTGTTGAAAGAGGAGAGTCTTTAAAAAAGATGCAAAGTCCAAGTAATTCTATTTGCTATTATTAATTTCATGATTTTACATGGAGTTGTTAAAATAAACAGGGATTAACACCATGATTAATACCAGTCCAGCAACCAAACAGTAAACAATACCCCAATCAAGGAACTACCACTCAGACAAACAATGAAACTGCAAGCAATAATCTAATCAAGAAACTACCAAGAAGAAAGCAACTGAAAGAGCAAACCATTGTATATAAACAAAGCACTGAAGATGTTACCTAGTTGGGTAATGAAACATTTGCAAGCAAACAACCAAGCTCATAGATCACCATGGACTTCACAGGTCAGCCCTGTGTTATAAATATTCTCTTCATTGGAATCTGTTATATCTCCTTTTTTTGTGACTCTGCCCCATTCAGTCTCACTCTCAACAACATTCTGCACTTGTGGCTACTATCATCACTGGTCAGGTTGGCTACTGTGCCACACTAAGATCTTCCCACAAATATTTTAATTATTTTTTCAGATTCCACTCTTCTTCGATATGCTGATGTCCTTTTGTCTGGAATCTTTTTTTTTTTTCAGTATCACCATTCTAATCTTTAGCACTGACTTTGCAAGTAGGAGAAGGAACCGGATTTAGAAAGTGTATAAAGAACTGAATAATCCATATAAATATACAGTTATTGTATATTTTGGGTGGTTTATATCACAATGCATATTTTAATATATGAGCATTCTCTACCATTCTGACTCATATGTGCAAGCTGTGGCCAGTTGAAGAAGGAGATCTTGGAGACACAACTTGAAGGGTATGGATGATTGATGCTTTTGGGAAGGTCTTTGCAACTGAACTTCAGGCTGAGACAAAAACAGAATTGTTTGGCCCCCAAGAGTGGCGCCTGCTTCAGAATTCCTCCTTTTTCAGCCAAGAAACATGTATCACTGTTCATGAATTCACTTGACACTAAATAGAGAAGTTCAGATTGACAATTTCTTCTCTTTCTTGTCAGGTCTGTTCTCAACATTATTCATTACTATTTGGTTCACTGTGACATTTTCTTATACAAGAACCTAGAGGAAGTCGGGTGACAGTCCACCACAGCCTCCTGAAGCCAAATTACCATCTCTTCATATAGGGCTATTTTTTAAAAAAAATATCCTAAATTCATGCTGATTATTTCTCTGGGGTATTTCACAAGTCAGCCTTGTATTTATCCTCCACTTTGGTATTTTCTCAATGGCCCTTTATTTGCTTGCTGGCTTTTTGCTGGAGATGGAGTATAAGAAGTGGACTTAAAAATAGTTTCTTTGTGTTTCTTTCAGAGTTGTTGGGAAATCCATTATGATGACTAATATCAACATCTAATTATAACAATATGGTATTGCTCATAGAATGGGCTCTGTTCAATTGCTAAAAGAATGGTATAGACAACACTTGACTTTCTCACATTCCTTGTATGCAATTAAGAAATCCTTCAACTGTACAAGTACTAAATATATGAATTCCTCAGGCATTGCAAAGCCTATCCCCATATTTCTGAGGGCGGGGGAAAGCCTTATTTTTCAGGTGATTTCCTACAAAATATACAAATGATACCGCAGTGCCAATGCATAAGCTAGGATAATTAACTGAAATTATTTTTTTCTCCATCATTGTAGTTTCTTGTCTTTCTTGTTCTTTAGTTTAAAGAATGACAAGAAAGAGAAACAGATAGCAAACTTAACTATATCACTGCAGTTTTATTTTTTATTACTTAGTAGGAAAATGTTTACACATAGCTTCCAATTGTACAACATCGCAAAGCAGTTTATAATACCCTTAAATGTTCTCGACTTGAAACCTTTACAAACTTTACAAACAAACAAACTAATAAACTCTACTAAGCCTAACATTTGGCAGCACATAGTCAAATTTGTCTCAGATCAAAAACCAATGAAGTTATATATAACTGAAATATTTAATGAAAAGTATGAATAAAAGAAGCTTAACAGAGTTACTTGGTTGAGTTGGTTTACTTGGTTGAGATTCCATTAGGAAATCCTGAAGTGGGACACTAAAAAATATACTCTATAAGGAAACAACTCCTATTGTCTTATATTCTGCCAATATTCAATGCAGTCATAATGAATAATATTCAATTTGTAGGAAGTTTTACATAAGAAGCAGAAATATTAAACAGCACTATAATAACTGGACTAGACTAATATTTCAGGATAAACTCTCTTATTTTGATTTGGAAATGGAGTAAGAAAAAGCCAGAGCATATAGAAGTATTTACAGGATGTGATTAAAATAATCAAGATGGTAACATGTATATATATATATATATATATGTTAATAAGTGTTATAAGTTAGAGTAAGAAATAAGAGTATAAGTGAATAGAATGGAGAAGTAATTGATATAGCCATAGACTTCATTAACCAGTGTTAACTTTGTTACAGAATTGTTGTAAAAAATAGAAATTTTGTTTTAAATGTTGAAATGTTGAATGAATAAATTAATAAAAAAAATGGTAGCATCATGATGCCATCAATGCTCTGTCAAATATTTGTATGAGTTACACATAAAGAGAAGATTGAGTTTCAATCACACTATAACACTTAATGGAATTCACTACCATAAGAGATGGTCATTATCTTGGATGACTTAAAAAAGGGGCTAGATACTTTCAGGGCAGATAGGAATATCAAAAATTATTAGGCTAAAGACTCAATATTATCTTTGAATTTAGGCACTATGGAATAATAGAGAGGAGCATGTCTGGATCTCTTGCTTTGAAGCCTACAGACACAGAGGGTCATTTGATTGGTCACTATGAGAAACAAAAGGCTAAGCTAAGACACCTTACCAATACAAAAGAATATCTGTAGGGGATTGAAATGGGAGTCCTTGATTCTCTTTAAATTTGGTTGTTTTCTTATAGATGTTTCATTACTCAAATTAGATAACATTGCAGACATTTCATTACCCAAACTAGGTAACATCATCAGCTAGCACTGATTATAGTTTAGGTAATGAAACTAAGAAAGAACCTTGATTTAATAACCCAATATTTCTCAACTTTAGCAACTTTAAGATGCTGGCTAGAGAATTCTGGGGGTTGAAATTCACGCATCTGAAAATTGCCAAGTTTGAGAGAATATTTAATAGCCTATTCTTATGCTTTTCTTTAGTGCATCAGTTTGAAAATGGGACAAAAATATATTTTAATGGAAGTATAAAAATTAGTATGATAATGAACAGAAGACAAATTTTGTCTTTGATATATATCCTTTTTTTCAGCCTGCTATAAAAGTAACCTGTTCACTGATCTGAGAAAAGCATTTCTTTTTTTTCTGTAAATGTCATCCAACTCATAAAGTTGGCTTTTATCCAAATAAGGTAATAGTAAGAGCAGTCATGCAAAGAAATACAGTTAATACTCACACCCACCCACACACAGCATCTCTTTCTGTTAGCAAAGAAAAATTTTATACAGTTTGTACATCAGTCAAGATAAATGACTGGAAAGTGATCACAAGTAGGCACTAAGCAGGCAGATCTGATGAGCAATTGTGTGCTTCCTTGATTTGTTGGTGTACATATTTAGAGTGCATTAGCATGATCCATGTCTTACTTACTGTCCCTTGATAATTTGAGGAATGATGAATACATATCTGATGCTTCTGTGGATGGAATCCATTATGTCCTTTCATCAGCGTAAGTAATTTCCCTATTGACCAGATAACTGCCACCCTCAATTCTTTTCTATACATAGCATGCAAAGGAACCTCACAATTTACTCCATAGTGTTTGATTGTCCTCTCCAAACTATTTTAAAATTGAGAGGATTCAAAGCGGAGGACAGAAAGAACATCACAATGTTGGAATTTTGTAGGATCCCTTTGTTACTGTGCTAAATTCTGTGCTTTGGAGCTGGATAGATTCCTTGTTTTGTCCTCTGGATATTTTCAATTCTCACTCCCATATTCTGTTGTCGCTGGCTGTTTTTGCTGAACTTAATAGGAATTTAGATTATATGGAGGGGGTCAAGTTTCCCTTCTTTAAGGCCCTGTCACACTGGCCAACAGATGCAAAACGTTTGTAAAAAGGACACAGCGGACGAGAAAAATGTTCCATGTTCCATCCTTGTTATCCGCTCTCAAAGTGCCCGAATTTGCATAAACAAGAGGCGGACAACACAGAAAGAACAGATGGGGGGAGGACGTAGGGTGGGTGAAAGTGGATATTCCACGGAAGCCAAGCGGATGGGAAGCGGATGGGAGGCGGATGGCCAACTCCTCAAGCCTTCCGGGGGAGTACAGCAAAACGGACGCAGAACGGAAAGAGCGGATGCAGAGCGGAAGCCTAGTGATGCCTAGCGGAAAGCCTAGCGGATGCCTATTGGATGACTAGCGTTCACATGTGCATGCAGGGAGGATGCAATGTGTCAGCCCCGGCGGATATAAAGGGAAGCAGCTCCCAGCAGGTCACCATTCAGAAGGAAAGACCTGCTTCCAGACACAGCTTGCCAGCCCCAGCCGCCAGCCAGCAACCCAACAACCATGGGAAGAAACGGAAGCCTCTGCCATCTGCTGCCAGCCCTGGCAAGAGGGACAGAGCCACCCTCCCACCCCTTGGCCTGACTCTGTTTCTGCTGGGGTTCTGCTGCCCGGGCTCGATCTTCTCGTGCTAGGGCTTTTGCTGATGCTGCTTCTGGAGGTGGTGCTTCTGCTGGATGCTGCTTCTGTGGTGGTGCTTCTGCTGGTGCTTTACTCTGCTGGCACTGCTTCTGGTGGTGGTTGCTTCTGCTGGTGCTTACTCTGCTGGCGCTGCTCCTCGTCCTGCTGGTCCTACTGGTGCTTACTCTGCTGGTGGTGCTCCTGGTCCTGCTGGTCCTGCTGGTGCTCCTGGTCCTGCTCATGCTCCTGGTCCTGCTGGTGCTCCTGGTCCTGCTGGTGCTGCTGGTGCTCCTGGTGCTGCTGGTCCTGCTTTTTGCTGCTACTGTTCTTGTTGGCTGCTGGTGGTGGTGGTGGTGGTGTGGAGGAGCAGCCCCTAAAACCTCGAAGCCCCTCTGATGAGGGCCCATATGGCCTTGCCAGAGGGGAAGAGGCAGACACGTGAACGGGATGAGGCAATACTCAATCGAAGAGGACATGAGGAGGAGGTGCTGGAGTGGCTGAGGGAGAATGAGTATCTATGGCGGAAGGGAACAAGGCTCTATCGAGACACCAAAAGGAAAGCAGAGAGAGAAGGCGGAGAGTCTGGGCTACACTTCGGAGGTGCTTCTCGGCTGGTGGAAGCACAATGCACACCTGGTAGCGGGAAGTTGCACCTCAAGAAATCTGGCCAGGCCGCGGTCAAGCTGATGGACAGAAAGACCTAAGTGATGGCAAGTGCAGCTTCTTGGAGGGTGAGATCACTCCTGAGGAGCAGCCCCTCTCACATACCTCTGCTCTCAGGCAGCCTGCTTGAGAGCCAGTCCTCTTCCTGGAAAAGAGTCAGCTTCCTGTATCCAGGCAGGTATCTGTGGAGCGTGCCACGACGGAGAACCCCCCAACAGCTGTACTACCCTGGCGGAGCGCGTGGAGGACCCCTGCGCAGTGGGAGAAAGGGACGGCACTTCCACCACAGCCCAACCCTCATCCACCCCCAGCTCCACCTCCACAGAAAGGCAGGAGGCAAACCGGAGGGGCAGAGCCACAACTGTCTGCTGGAGGTAAGAAGACACCAATCAGGAGCAGCGTAGATCTCCTCTCTCAGCTGGTCCACACCGACGTCCCATCCTCCAACTGCAAGCCCTTCTCACCTTATGTCAACCAGACCCTCATGAACATGTCAGAACCCCAGTACCAGCTGGTGAAGGACAGGAATCACCGATCTTCTTCACAACCCTCCAGACCCAGCTGAACTGCTCCCACCCAGTCCAGGCCTGCTCCTCCACCTCAGTGATGTCACTGCCTTCCAAGGCTTCCACAGTCCCTCACCTACCAAGGCTATGGCTACCAGGAGGTCCAGCAGCAGAGGGCAGCCTTCCCAGTTCCAGGCACAGGTTACATCGGATGCCACCGTGCACTGATTCCACCGATGTCACCCATGCCACCGATACGCCAGCCACGCACAGATGCCACCCACACACAGATTCCACCGACACCAGTCCTCACCCAGCTGCAGATCAGACATCCCCACTACACTGCTCCTTCTCACCCACAAGCCAGCCCGGCCTCAAGTACATCTGTCATTGGTATTAGGGCTGACACCATGCGCACGGAGGAAGGGGCTCTCAACATCAACGGCTGAGCCAGCTGTCTGAGAGCTTCCTCAACACACTGTCCCCTGTTGTCTCTCGGGGCCAGGCACCCCAGTGGCGGCTTCAGACCAGCACTCCAGCAGCAGCCACCTCCACAGCACCTGGAACCTTCACCCCTGAGACTGGGCACGCCTCGGAGTGACCAAGAAGAGTGCGCAGAGACTGGGTGGCTACCTGTTGACTTTAATTTTTGCTTTTGGACACTTGACTTGGGTCACTTTTCTTTTAGCAGCTTATTATTAATAAAGATTTATCTTTGCTTCACACACTTGCTTTCATTTATTTTTATTAAATAAGTTCTTGGTGGAAACTTTTAAGAATGGTTTAAGCCTTTGCATGCTTGTGGGAATGGGTAAGGATAGCAGTGGGATGGGCAGGGATACCTTTTGGATGGGTATAGCTGTTGGGATGGGCAGGGATACCTTTGGATGGGTAATAGCTGTTGGGATGGGCAGGGATACCTGTGGGATGGGTAATAGATGTGTGATAGATATAAACTGCCAGTGCAAGCATAGTAGGACTGTATGGTCCACCTCCCAGGTGTACACCTATGGCCTTTATTGTCAATAACAATGTTATCATTGATCCACACATTTTCAACAACAAACCAACTCTTTATTAAATGCCCTGTCCAATTGTAGGCCCACCCAACATACATGGCCCAATCTCATCCAGTGTGATGAGACAGGCTGAAGGAAGCATCCATTAATCATCAATCATCCTGTCTTGCCACTTTCCACTGCTCCAGCTAGGGAGTTGCACGCAGTGACTCAGAGGTTTGCGGCTGCTTCTTCCCTTCATGTTGAAGCTCTGTTGGGGCCTTGCACATCCTTAGTGTCTATCAGTTTCACCCTTGCCTCCATCACCAGGGTCCATGTCCCCATTGACCTTGTTGGAGGTCCACGAGCCTGTTCTGGCAAGACTGGGTAGCGGGTGCGTTGAAATTGTGCAGGATGCAGCAAGCTTCCACAATCCTCCTCATGGTCTGTGGGCGATGCTGCATGGTGGTGAGAAGTAGCCTGGAACCTGTTTGGCCAGGATGCCAAAGGTGTTCTCCACCACCCGCCTTGCCATGGACAGCCCTGTAGTTGAAGATCCTCTCTTCACGGGTGAGGAGTCTGGAAGTGTAGGGCTTGCATGAGGTAGGTTCTGAGGGAGAAGGATCATCCCCACAATGAAGTAGGGCACATCTTGCATGTCATTGGGCAGTGGGTCTGGATCTGGGAAGCCCATGATGAGGTTGCCTTCCAGCCCCTCCTTGAGGTCACTGGCATTGTATACCTGGGCATCTGAAGCTGACCCATTGCTTGAAGCATTGATGTGCATGAACTTGAGTC
>BHFT01053041.1:0-14340 GCA_004320025.1 Laticauda laticaudata | reverse complement strand
ATGGAGCCACCCCCGAAATTTTGCTCGTCTGCTGTGTCCTTTATGCATACGTTTTGCATCCATCAGCCAGTGGGACTGGGCCTTTACTGCCCTCTGATCTTTTTCTATGGCAGAAAAGACCTGAAGTTGCCCATGTGTAAACCCATGCTTTGGAAGTATAATCGAACTTCTGGTTGATTGTACAGTGGAGGGCAGAGAGCCAACTGGCAGTGAATGGACAGGAATCGATGGAGAAATAAACAATGGGAAATTGGCAATTTCCTCAGCTTAACTATGAATGTTGGGGATAAAATGAATAAATAAAATATACCTGTTAGCTATTGCCAGGCAATATCAAAATGTGGATTTTGGAAAACTGCTAAACATGTGGGTTTTTTTAAAAATAAACTTTATTTTTACAATTAAAATACACACTCAAACAAATTGGGAAGGAAAGAAGAACAAAAAGGGAAAAGAGGTAAATAATTAAAAATGATTACACCATCAGTTTGTGGTTCCTTATTTATCTCATTATTTTGTGCCATATTTGCAATTTATCTTTAGTGCGAATATCTAATTACTACTATTAACACTCCTCATTCATTATTATTATTATTATTATTATTATTATTATTATTATTATTATATTATTATTATTATTATTATACAGTCTATCTTTGATCAATCCACTCATACCAACAGTTCCAAGTCATATAGTATCTGATACTTCTTTATTATTTTAGTGCTAGAGTTAATTTATCCATTTCTGCACAGCTTGATATTTTCTGAATAATCATTCCCTCAAGTGGAGTATAGGGTTGTTTCCAGCATTGTGCAAAAGCCAATCTAGCTGCCATCAATATATGTAGGATTATATATTTAACTTTTTTGGGGAATTGTCTGTTGAGAATCCCTAACAGGAAGAATTCTGGTTTAAGTTCAGTCTGCTCAGATGTAATTTCCTCTATCCATTTTTTTTTTTAATTCTCAGCCAATATCTTTGGTTTTTTTATACAAGACCACCACATGTGGTAGAATGTTCCTTCTTTCTTTTTACACTTTCAGCATTTAGGGCTCATGTTGGGAAACATCTTCACTAATCCTGAAGGGGGTAGATGCCATCTATAGAACATTTTATAAGCGTTTTCTTTATATGATGCCGATATTCAGGTGGATCATTGCCTACATTGTGAGAGCCAGATCGGGACTTTTAAATAATATTTTTTCCTTATTTTGTTCCAATTGGCCAATAGAGAATCTCTAATTAAAATATCTATATGAAAATATGAAAATATTTTTGTTTGGTTTTCCTGATATCCTATAAGAAGGCGTGCCACCCCTCTGTAAATCATGGCCTTCTAAAATTAGTATTCTTTTATTAGATAAGTTCACCCAATCCTTAAACCATACTAAGGAAACTGCACAATGGTATAAACTCCCAAATTGGGAGGGCCATACCTCCCCTGTTTTTCATGTCTTGCATTGCTTTTAGGTTTATTCTCAGTTTTTTCCCTTGCCAAATAAATTTTGCAATTATCCTATTAAGTTCCGCAAAATAATTTTTGTGTATTTTAATTGATATTGTCTGAAATGAATAGATGAATTTAGGGAGATTGGACATTTTAATAGTAGCAACCCTCCCTAATAGAGAAAGTTGCAGTTTAACCCATGACCCTAGATCTTTCTTTACCTGTTGTAATAATTTGTCATAGTTATTTTCCATTAACATCTTACATTGTGCCATCAACCAAATTCCTAAGTATTTGATTTTCTTCATCACTTGTAGTCCCATCATCTCTTCTAGTTCTGATTTCTGTTTTTCTGTTAAGTTTTTAGTTATTAATTTCATTTTCTTTCTATTAATTTTAAGTCCTGCAACTATTCCTCAATAAAGAAGAACATGTTCACAAATGATTGCAATTTATACTCTTCTTTCTTAATCTTTAACACCATTATTTCTGGATTCTGTCTGATTCAAGTTAATAGTGTTTCCAAAGGTAGTATGAAGAGCAGGGGAGATAATGGACATGTCTAACTCCCTTCTCTATTCTTACTGATCAAGTATATTCTCTATTTAATATAATATTTACCTTTTGTATAGAATAGATTGTAGTTATAATATTTTCAAATTTAGTGCCTAAATTCATATTATAGATTTGTTGGACTAGAAATTGCCAATTTAAATTATCGAAGGCCTTCTAAGTGTCTTGGAATATAAGAGTACTTGTTTGTCTGGATGGGCTTCATAATATTCCAAGGCATCGAAGACTATTTTTATATCTGTTGACAAATTAAATTTGTCTGTTGGGGAGAAATCCATTCTTATCTTTATGTATATGTTCATTCAAGATTCTTTTTAGTCCATTTGCTATGATGGTAGTGAATATTTTATAATCAGTGTTTAACAAAGAAATTGGTCTGTAATTTTGAATAGATCAGGGATCCAAATCCTCCTTTGGAATCAGTGAAATCAGTGCTTCCCTCCATGAGTCTGGCATTTTAGCTGCAAGTAGAAGATCATTGTAAACTTCCATCATGGGAGTCCTATTTGTTCTCCTATTGCTTTGTAGAGTTTCCATGGGATCCCATCTGGTCCCGGTGCTTTGTTTTTTTTCTGGTTTTGTATTGCTATTTCTACTTCAGACCTAACTAACGTGATATCTTTAGTTAGTATTTCTTTCATCTCCTCCCCTATTATTTTAGTGTTTGTTTCACCCAAATAGTTCCTTATCCTATCCTTATCTACTTCCTCCTTTTTATAGAAATTCCCAAAGTATTCATATATACTTTCTTTTTTCTGCTCTATCCCATGTTGGGTATCCCCATTTCTATCTATTAATTGGTAAATTAGTCTTTTTTCTTTTTCCTTTTTGAGNTGTTGGGTATCCCCATTTCTATCTATTAATTGGTAAATTAGTCTTTTTTCTTTTTCCTTTTTGAGTTTGTAGGACAGCCATCTCCCTGGTTTGTTAGCCTGTTCAAAGTATATCTGCCTGGTTATATTCAACTTTGCCCTCATTCCCTCTTGTTCAATTAGATTCAATTTATGTTTAGTTACTGTCATTTGATTTTTGCAATCTAAAATCTTTTGGAGTATGTTGTGATTGGATTTCTAGTTCCCTAATTCTTTGTTGTAATTTGTTTTGCTGTGCATATTTTTCTTTATTCCTCTTGGCGGTGTACAATATTTGTTATGCCCCTTATTACTGCCTTCATGGTATCTCAGATATTTTGTTTCGTAGTTGCCTCATTATTATTTTCTTTTAAAAAATAATTTAATTCTTCCTTGAGTCTATTCGTAAATTCTTTTTCTTTGATTAACAGAGTATTTAACGTTCACCTTTTCTTTGGCCTTTTCCTACTTCTCCACAATAACTGAATCAGATTGTGATCTGCCCATTCATTGGGTAAAATTTCAATCTCTTTTAATTCTTTCGCTATTTCGCCATTCATCCATGCCATATCTATCTGAGTCCAAATTTGGTGTAGGTTGGATTAAAATGTAAATTGCCTTTTCTCTGGGTTCAGCTTCCTCCATATATCTATCAAGTTCAGTTCATTCATCATTTCCACACACGATTTTGGTACATGTCTCTTTTTCTTCCCTTTCTTCCCTCCAGTGCTATAATCTTTTTAGTAGTCCATAATGGCATTAAAGTCCCCTAAAATACAAATGTTTCTTTTTTCTAATCATATTATTCTTTCATGTAAATGTTAAAGAACTCATTTTGATTTTCATTAGGGATATAAATTACCACTAATAGCATTGGAACTGAATTGATCCAGATTCGCAAAACCAGAATTCTTCCATTGGCATCCTTCCATATTAAATCTGCTTTCATGCTGTCTTTTACATATACTGCTGTGCCTTTCTTTTTTCCAGCGTCTGCTGGTGCAGTATATAATTTCCTTAACTTCAGGCATTCTAAGTATTTTTCATCTGACTTCCTTATATGAGTTTCTTGTAAGCATACCATATCCACATTTTGTTTAATTAATTTGGCTAATGTTCTTTTTCTTTTTATCATGGAATTTAAACCATTTATATTGATAGTATTTTCTTTTCCTCTTCCATTATTTAATTAATTCTTGCTCTTTGCCCTGTAACTACTCTGAAATCTGCTTGTGACTGGTAGTGGGCCTTACCTTCTTCTTTTTCTTGTTGTTGTCAGATGCTTTTCAGGTTTTCTGGGATCCCGTCTCCTTCTTTTGATGGTCTTGATCTTCTTGGGAATTTGATTCTAATTCATTCTTGCTACTCTGCTCTTCAGGACCTACCAGTCATTCATAAAATTTTGAGCTTTTTCCAGACAACTTAACTTTCCATTCTTCCTATATGATTAACATCCCTTCTGGAACTAGCCATTTAAACACATTTAAACACAAATTTTTGGGCCACCCAAAATTTATAGTCTCATCTTCCTTCTCTTACTCTTCTTGGGATTTGTTTAAGAACCAAATTTTCTTTATCTTTATGTTTAATTGTTTCTTCTCTAGATATTTTATATATAATACCCTGGACCTTTCTTCTTGCAAGTTGTACATAGATTTCCTTTGGGCACTTGTGACATCTCACATAATTTGTACTTACTCTGTAGACTTTGTCTAATTCTTTCAAAATATCATCTTTGTCTCTTTCCAGTACTTCCAACAGTATCTCCACCATCACCTGTTCTAGATCTTCTTCTTTTGATTCCACTATATTTTGGAATCTCAAATATGCTGAGGCTTTGTCCATCTCTAGATATACCAGGGAATCTTCCATTTCTTTACTCACAATCTTTAGGTGTTCATCTACCATTTCCAATTTCCTTTCAGTCTGTTCTGTCCTTTTCTCTACCTCTTTTATTGTCAGTTAATTTTTCTTCATCTAATTTGGAAATATCTACTTTCATTTCTGCTTTTAATTTCCCCATCCCTTCTTTTAGTTCATTTATATCTGCTCTTGTCTCTGTGTGGTTTTTCAGCATTATTTCCTGTAGCTTTGACATAGATGCTTATAAGGTAAGAAAAGTCAAGTGGATAGTGGCATTCATGATAGAGGGTTGTTTCTCTGATGGTAGTGATTCCTCAATTGTCTTCTGTGACATCGGTGAGAGTATTGCTGTTGGAGTTGTTAATGTTGTCTTCTTTCCGGCTTTGAGCATTATAATAGTTATAGAAGTCATTTCTCTTAGAATCTGTTTTTGTTTTTGTACTATATTAATTATGTTATCCCAAATAAACATTCAGTGTTAAATAGTATATCATAAACTTAGCCAATGAACTAATTTGATGATTTGTCTATCTAGTAGCTTCCTAGATTCTTTGATGTGTTAAATAGTCCTCTAAATAAAAATACTGTCGAATATAATCTCAAATTCAAGTTCTATGTTAAATACAAAAATATATAGAGTCTACACTTATATCTCAATCTCTAAAAATGAGTTCTAAATGATAATAATAATAAATACCTTCTCCTGTCTCCCTAGGTTATATACAAATATTATATATAGTTCCAAATCTACACAGTTACTATAGAGTACTTTATCTCAATAAAGTATATAGAAATGTATATATCTTATAAGACGGTATTACCAAAATTCATCAGTGTAAATCAAAATAGTGTAAATCAAAATAAATTAATCTGTATAAATCAATTAACTATTTAAAGTGATCAGCAGAGTATAAGGTGTTAATATATGGTTAATTATGATTGTTAGGTAATTATTGCTTGTTATTTTTATTATTTCATTTATCCTTTCCTATATATCAAGTGGACTGTCAACAACAATATTACTAAAAAAGTCAACTAGATCAGGCAAGTTACATCACAGTTGCACACATTGGTTATTTTTGTTCTTATATAAATGCGAAAGTAGAAATTGATAGAGGAAAAATAGTTAATCAGAACATCAAGGGATAAGAAGGAGGGAAAGTCATGGATTAATTATTCAGGTCTCTGTCTTTGAGGTTGGGCGACTCCACCTCCTAATGTCCCAGCAATGAAGATTTGCTGTGTAATGTCTATGGCTTTCTGATATCTCAACATGCTTAGTTGTAATCACTCCTCTTTCAGTCTTAAATTTCTTATAGGCAATTTTACAGAATCCTCAGCTGAAGCAATTCACCCAATTAATAAGCTGCACCTCTGAATCAATTCTCAAAGGGGCTAATTAGTTATATCATCTGTAATAGCAAATCATTTGCTTGCTTCAGAGCCTCTGATCGTCTTCTTGTCTCGGAGCAATTAAACTCAGTCTTTCCAGATGAAAATAATCCAGATCTCCCATACCCTCCATGTGTCAGACTTTCAGCCCCAGTTGGCAACACTACAGCAAACCTCTCTGATCCTCCCGGTCTTGTCTATATATTCGGTACTGTCAAATTACTCTTCTGCCTCTCGAGCCCCTTCACTTTCACTCACTCACCTGTCCTCTTCTTTGCTGCTTCTTTCGGGCTCCAATCGAGCTCCGATCAAGTTCTTATTGCTATCCTCAATGGCTCTTCTTCATCATTCAGCATTCAATCACTATCGCAAATTTCAGCACAAACTCTCTCCGTTAACCACCACAGTCTTTCACTCACTTGCTTCCTCTCATAGATGACAATTCGGACTTTGGGACCACCATTACTAGCTGATGGTCTCTTGCTTGTTGGCCTCTACAGGGTTTCTGTTCAATGCAATAGAGGGTTGCCCTTCCCTCACAGAGGGTTGCCCTTCCCTCCCTTGAGTCTCTCCACACAGGCAATTTCTCTGCTGGACTCGTGCACCCCAAAGGATTGCACCGACCAGCAAAAAGGATTAAGAAGAACTATAGACGGACTTCAGCACCTCTGTTTGTCCTTATGTCACCACCAGAAGCTCCCGTTTATTTATTTATTTATGGTGCGGTGGTTAGAGTGCAGTACTACAGGCTACTTCTGCTGCCTGCCAGCTGCCTGCAATTTGCCAGATCAAGTCTCATCAGGCTCAAGGTTGACTCAGCCTTCAATCCTTCCAAAGTGGATAAAATGAGGACCCAGATTGTTGGGGGCATTAGGCTAACTCTGTATTTATTGATTTATTTATTTATTTATTTATTTGTTTGTTTGTTTGTTTGTTTGTTTGTTTATTTCACTGCCTAATTCACACATGGATGACATGGACCACAGACCAGAAGCCGTACTGCAGCTGTATCACTACCTGCTTCAAACCCCTCCGACTCATATAAGCGAACTGATACCCACCATGAAGATGTAGCATGACCACGAACGTGAAGCCAAACAACAGGATCAAAGCTCACCAGCTCAAATCCCCCAGCAACTAAGACTAACCTGAGCACAACCCAAGTCCCACTGAATAGAACACAAACCCAGCCAATCAGAACACAGCAACCTCCCTACCAATCAGAACACAGCCAAACCCCCAACTAATGAGAACAACTATCATTCCTAGATGTACTAACTACAAAAGAACAGATGGCACACGAGGAAACACCGTATACCAGAAGAAAACACACATCAACCGCTACCTCAATGCCCAATCTCACACCACCCAGCACAGATAAACTCCGTGGCCAAAATATAATCACCAGGACCAAACACCTGGCAGACAAGAACATATAAAGACTGAACTATGCACCCTGACTAAACTACTGACAGCCAATGGCTTCCACAAAGCAAAATCACTGGTTTTGATCCACAACAACACACTGAGACATAATGGAGACCTAGAAGACGAACAGATCTATGGAACAGCTGTCCTGCCCTACATAAGAGGTACGATAGACAAAATCAGTAAGATACAACAGGCATCACATTAAGACTGCCTTCAAAACAGACAGAAAAATAGCAGCCATCCTAAGAAACCCAAAGATAAAATTGACCTGGAAAACCACAGCATATACGAAGTCCCCTGTGCATCATGCCTGGCCATATACATTGGACAGACCAATAGAAGAATAAGTACCCGCCTGGATGAAACACAAAAATTCAGAAAAAAGCTGGAAAAACTTCCTCACTAGTCCAACACATGAAAGCCACAGGTCATAGCATCAACTTCAATGGCACCAAAACCCTAGCCATTATAGAAACCCCAGCCACAGAATTATCAGAGAAGCCATAGAGATTGAAAAAAGACCTGAAAGCATGAATAAGAGATGATTCCACCAGACTGTCAATCATTTGGAAGGCTGCACTCACAAACAAAAATATCTCCACACCACAGAAGAAAAACACACACCAAATTTAAAACAGGAATGGCTGTGAAAGCTGACTCACAGACGAACACAATACAGAAGCCTGATGATGGGCAGATGAGATTCTGCCGAAACATTGCTACAACTTTAAAAGCACAACTACAATGACGTGGGATAATACCCGAACTAAACTGAACAATACAAACACACACATACACACACACACAGAGGTATGTATGTGTGTATGCATGTATATATATATTTATTTATTTACCTAGTTATTTATTTACCTAGTTATTTATTTACCTAGTTATCAAAATTATGTGGCTGCCCAATTCATACATAGGTGATTCTGGATGACTTACAACATTAAAAATCCACGACATAAAAACCCATAACTCCAACCCGAGAACAACAGCCACCCAATTAAATCAACCATTTGTCTTCACCAATAAAGAGTTTTGGATTGCTGGACTCGATGTCTTGATGTCTTTCCAGGTCTTGTCTTTCAGAAAAGCAACAGGTGGGAACCCATCGTACTTCAGTGGGAATGATGTTCCATAGAGAAGGGGCCACTACTGAGAAGGCTACTTTTCGAAGGGATCAGCAACATACCCTGCCTTTCCATCCCGGTGTGCCAGGTGGAATGGAGAGGTAGACCTGTGTGTAGTGCTTCCCCTGAAAGGATTGCTGGAGTCTGGGTTCCCCTGGCCCTCTTTTCCAACCATCCAGGTGTTTTCCTTGCCACAGTCTGTTATTAAGAGTTGCCATTCCACTCTGGTCTCTCGCTCAGGCACCTCCATATGCCTGGTCAGCTGGACTCTGCTGTCTTGTCATTCCAGCTGGTCCTTTGTGCAATCCCCTTCCAGCAGGTGGGTCATGCTGTGGGATGATGGTCAGATGGCGGTGGTTGACCCTTCTTCTCTCTCTCTCTCCATCCTCTTATGTGACTTGATGGTCTCTCTTTCCATTGCCTTTACTCCTTCGATTCCTCTTTCTCAATTCTACTCTTTCTCTCAGTCTCTTTCTTTCCCCTTCTACCACCTTTTCTCAACCTTTCCTCACAGTCCTTTCTCTACCTTCCCTCGCATCCTTTCTTTACTTTCCCTCACACTCCTTTTCCCTACTTTTCCTTGCACATTTTGTCTCTACTTTCTCTCTCACTCCTTTTCTCTTCCTTTCCTCACACTCCTTTCTCTACTTTCCCTCATACTCCTTTTCTCTATGTTCCCTCATACTCCTTTCTCTACTTTTCTCACACTCCTTTTCTCTACCTTTCCTTACATTCCTTGTCTCTACTTTTCCTCACACTCCTTTCCCTACCTTCCCTAACTTCATGAGATGGAAGTCAGGAGAGCTGGTAGATTCTGTTTCCTTCTGTCCCTTCTTCCTCTGGCTTGCCTCCAAGAAAAGTGCCCTCTCTCTATCACCTTCCCTCTCCATTGCACTCCCCTGTTTCCTGCAAAAACTCCTCCTTTTATTCCCCCCTCCCTCCTTTCCCCATGCTACATGTAGATGGAGATAATTCTGTTTTAAAGCAGGGAATGCTACTTCTGGAATATCAACAAATTGCTCCTGGGTCTTTTTTTTTTTTTAGCATAAGAAACTTCTTTATATACAATACCATGCAGCAGAAATCAGTATACAAATTCAGGGACATATAAGCAATATCCACAGAAACAAGTCATTACAGAGTAGAGAGATGCAGAGGGCTAGAGGCCTAGATTTACAGAGGCCTAGATTACAGAGGACAAACCAACTCTTATATGCAGTTCAGAAAGTTGCTCCTGGATCTTAAAAGGATTATTTGTTCTGTACTTGCTCTAGCCTGTGTTCTGCAAAGGCCCAAATGAAGAACTGTCAGAATCGTAGTTTGGAAGGCAAAGGATTTGGATCATCCTGTTAAGTACAGAACATAAAGAAATGGTACTAGCAGGAGGAAGGCATGTGTGTTTAGGCATGGACCCAAGGGGGTAGCAACAGCTGGCTAGCTCTCCTCTTTGGTCAACTGTTAACTGGAGAAAACAAATGTAGATTAGCCAATGATTTTCTGCAATATCTATGGTCTCTAAAAAATATAAAGCTGCCCAGTATCCTTATCTCCAAACAGATCTGAAACTAATCAAAACAATCTGGATTGAATTAGGGTGCATCTTAAACTGGGAATGAAATCTACTTGGATGAAAGGATCCACTGATGGATGAATTACACCAACACAACTGAAGATCTTGCCTGATTTACTTTTGGCCTCATAGCAATAAAATTTCAGTGGAACATCATCTTCAAATTACAGAGAAGAATACTATAGGTGACTGTACATCAGAGGTTTGACTTGGTGCTAGGTTTTTGTTCTTTTCTGAGGTTTCTAATGTGTTTAGTTTCATAGTTTTAATATGACTTTTATGCTGCTTTAATATTTGATTGGGAGCAGCCCAGGGTTAGTTATAAGATGGGTAGGTATAAAGGTAGTCTTCAACTTAGAACCAGTCATTTCATAGAGTTCAAAGTTACAATGGCATTGAAAAAAGTGTCTTATGAACAATTTTTACATTTATGACTGATGCAGCATCTCCACAGTTCAAACTTCAGGTGCTTGACAATTGGCATGGAATTTACGATGTTTGCAGAATCCCAGGTTTCTGCAATGGACATTTGCAACCTTAGGGAGGTTCTAGGAAGCAAAGTCAGTGGTGGAAACCAGATTCATTTAACAACCGCATGATTCATTTAACAGTTGTAAGTTATTTGCTTAACAACTATGGTGAAAAAGGTCATAAAATGGGGCATGACTCACTTAACAATCACCTTGCTTAGCAACTGAAATTTTGGATTCATTTGCAGTAAGTAGGAAGTCAAGGATCACTTTATAAATGTTTTAAATAAAGAAATAATCCTTGCCAGTCAAAGGTTGTATGGCCAATTTTTCCCCTTCTTTGTCTCCTGGTTGCAAAATCATCTTAAATTTTACAGAATATTATATATTACAGGATAACAGTGCTGGGAGGGATCTTGGAGGTCTTCTATCCAACTTCCTGCTAAAACAAAAGACCCTATGTCATTCCAGACAAACGGAAGATATTTTTGTAAAAACCTCCAGTGAGAGGAAAAAAACACCATCTGGAAACAAACTATAGCACTGATTAATTCTTCTCACTGTCAGGAAATTTCTACCAACAGTGATTTGGATCTACCTTGGTTGTCTCTTTGATAATCTTCTACCCATTACTTCTTGTCCTGTCCTCAGTGTTTTGGAGAATAGATCAATCTCCTTAACTCTGTGGATGTCCCCTCAAATATTGGAAGACTGCTATTTTTCTGTCTCTGCACAGAGGTGGATTTATAAGCTGTACAGATGCAGATAGTTAACTCAACAAGACGTCCATAACAAAGAACATTTATTGGTTCATCAGGTATCCTCATAACTCACATTTGTGACAAAGNAGAGGGTCAATTTAGTGACCAATCAGGATTACAGATATGGCTGCGTGACATGATCTACATTTCCCAGGATACCTTTAACTACATTTACCATGATGCATTCCCTTAAGGGGACAGTTCACAATTCCTAAGTAACTATCCACCTTCCCATAGACTGGCTGGGACAGCACAGCTATCATGTCACCTCTAGTCTTTTTCATCAGATTAGACATACCCAATTCCTGCAACCATTCTTCATATGTTTTATCCTCCACTCCCCTAATCATCTTTGTCTTCTCTATACTCTTTCTAGGAACTCAACATCTTTTTTGTATTATGGTGACCAAAACTGGATGCAGTATTACAAGTGTGGCCTTACCAAGGCATAATAAAGTGGTCTTGATTCTATCCCTCTGATCATGCTGTACAGAACTGTGTTGTTTTTTTTATTTTGCAGCTGCTAAATGATTTAGGCATACAGTAGAACCTCTGGTCACTACCATAATTTGTTCAATAACTTTGGCAATTTCTTCATCTAATGGTTCGTCTTCAGGAATTTCTAGGTCAGGGGTCATGTTTTATCACCACTTGAATATGTGTTCATGACCAGATTCAAAGAGTTGAGTATTATCGAGAGAAAAATATAACCTCTTTATCTGTTCTGTCTTTGAGTTTCACAGCAGTCTTAGGTCCCTGGAAATAGCTACTCTGTAATGGCAAACAATAGAAATCACCCACCACCATGGACTGAGGTATCACTGGTTGGAAGAAAAATCCTTCTGGGTTCAGTTCCAAGTGGGGAAAAAGACACTGGAAACATGAAGGCTGTTTGGAAGGTTTAATGGTGGACAGGAGGACCACATGGCTTGAAGCTCCAAAGTGAAAAGGAAGGATGATCACATGCTTCAAGGTGAAGGAAGAGATCAAGAAAAAGGGCTGATATGCTGGGATTTTTTGGGATTTGAACTGGAGCTTATATTCTGATTGGTTCTCAGACTTCCATGGGGCCATGCAGAGGCAACTCTGTAGGCTGTCCTGAGTTCCAGGCTTGGTTGAGACTTGCTGGATGATGATGCACTGAAAAGGGCTTTTGGCAATTGCTATAGCTTTACCTGAAGATTTTTGTTATGTAAAGTATTCTGGCCCAGGCCTTAAAGGTCCACCCATTAACAAAGGTGGGGCTGAATTTCTGCTTCTGAGGTGAGTTTCTACTCTTGAGTTTCTATTCTTTTTATAGGAAATATTCTGCCTTTTAGTATTTCCCAGGATATTTCATTTTTCTAGGAAATGGGTGGGTGCTAACTTCCTATACACCAATATGCTGATGATATTCAACTGTATGTCTCAGCCCATGGTGAGTTAAGTGTTGCTGTGTCCTCCTTCTCTCAGTGCCTAGAGGCTCTTAGGGGTTGGATGGGGAGCAACGGGTTGAAACTAAACCCTGGCAAGACCGAAAGGCTCTGGGTTTGGGGTTCATTGGCTAAGGGAGAATTGCCATCTTCGGTCCTGGATGGGGTGGCACTATCTCAAATATCTGGGGTTTTTCCTGGACTCACGACTCCTGTTCGAAGAGCAGGTGATGATTGCAGCCAAGAGGGCCTTCGCGCAACTGCTGGTTGTGCACCAGTCACTCCCGTTCCTGGACCAACAATCCCTACTCACAGTCACTCATGCCTTAGTCACTTCCCGTATTGACTATTGTAATGCACTCTATGTGGGGGATGCCCTTGAAGAGCATCTGGAGGTTCCAATTGGTGCAAAATGCAGCGGCCTGCATGGTTTTGTGCAGATGCTGGTGTGCACATGATTAGATGTGTATCACCTCTCCTGCAGGAGCTGCATTGGCTGCTGATTTGCTTCTGGGTGCAATTCAAGGTGCTGGTTGTCACCTTTAAAGCCCTTTATAGCTTGTGACCAGGCTACCTGAGGGTCCATCTCTTGCCGGTCACACCTACCCAACCCACCAGAACAGGGAAGCAGGGAATGTTGCAGGTCCCATCCTTGAGGGAGATACACCTCATGGGACACAAAAGAAAGGCCTTCTCTGTGGTGGCTCCTTCCCTCTGAAATATCATTCCCCCAGAGATTAGAATGGCCCCCACTCTGATTCTCTCCCAGAAGGCATTGAAGACTTGCTTCTGCCAGTGGGCCTGGGGAACCCAGAGCGGGATGGAGCCCATTAAATGGCTCATGTGATCTGCTATCGCTGGGGCAGGGGAGGTGGGGAGGTTGTCATTTTACTATATTAATTTATTTGATTTTATGAGTTTTATTGATTTAAATTGTGATTTTATGTGTTGTAAGCTGCCTTAATCGCCATGGCAAATAGGTGGCAATACAAATCTAATAAATAAATAAACCCCTGCATTAGAGGTGATAGTTTCCCAGGTCTTTGAAGGCAGATGAGATCATCATGACTAGTTACTGTAAGAGCCATAAAACCAGAAGAATTGCTGTTGTTATTTTGATTGCCTTTTCCAGTCTCTCCTTCTTTTCTCCCTTATTCTATATCTGATAAACCTGATGGAGAATTGTTTGGTAGAGCTGATATGAATAAAATAAAACAATTAAGTATTGTAGAATTATAACTACGGATTCTACTAGAATTATTTTTTTTTAAAAATGCAGTGAACATTCAGGAAATAAAAGGTGAGCTGAGGAGGATTATTTATTTATTTCTTTATTTATTTAAAACATTTATATAGCTACCTGTTTTGTTCGGAAAACACACGAGGTAGACCGGGTTCCAACAACAAAGGCTTTATTTACACTCAGTCAGTAACAG
>BHFT01053035.1:0-10418 GCA_004320025.1 Laticauda laticaudata | reverse complement strand
CTTACAATTTATATTGACTGTTTCCTAGTATGATTTAATTGCTTATTGTACCCTATGACTATTATTAAGTGTTGTACATGATGATTCTTGACTATTGACAAATGTATATTTTCATTCATGTGCACTGAGAGTATTTGCACCAAGACAAATTCCTTATGTGTCCAATCACACTTGGCCAATAAATAATTCTATTCTATTCTATTCTATTAATTTTTGAGTGAAAAATTTTCATCTTCTGAACTGGTTTGAACTATGGTAGCAAAATAGAGCTCAGGGACTTTACATTCATTGTACTTTCCTTGAAACTGTTATAATAAGCCCACTGTTTATTTAAGGAAGTTGGCATATGTATGAAAAAGTATCCATTACTGAACATTGCACACATATCAAGGTATACAGAAATGAACTTCATAATTTATGGGTGCTTATTTAGATTTCATACCAAAATCAAAGCTGTATAACATGAGGAAGCACATATTCATAGTCCATTTCTAGAGTTAGATTTGATTTTCTTTTTAAAAATATAAAATGGAATATATGTAACACTAAATATGTGATATATATTGATTTGTGCAGATCTTTGCTTGTAAACACTTTAGAATATGCATAAAATTATATGTATTTTATATAATGTTTATATATTTACATTAATAAGGACATTTATTCTAGGTCAAGGCTGCCTGACTTTTTGCAAGATTACTATCAACTATATATTGAGATCTGAGCCCAGAAAGAACTAATGAACACTGTATGTATACCCAACATAAAAATAAACATTAACAGTCTAAAACATCAAGGATGAAACCAGTAATTTAAAAGCCAGTATCGTTCTCGCTACAATCATCTCACCTAAACTTGAAAGATGCAATTGATAAAACCATGTCGTCCCTTTGGAGGCCATTTCATGGGCCATGGACCATCAAATAAGGCTCTATATTTATTCCCATTCAGGTGTTGTATTGTCTTGAATGCTTAGTGTGTGACATTTCAAATTAAAATATCTTCTGTCATATTTCTCCAATAACGTGCAGAAGAAAGATATGGCACATACAATTGTGCATGTGTAGCTTTCCATGTATACTAGGGTATATTTCTAAGTGTACACAATGCAGAAAATGCAGACAACCAACCACATTTGAATGATGTTGACGGGAGGGAGATTTTACTGAAATACTCACATAGGTTCATTCAGGTTTCCATAATGTGTGAGTGGAACCAATTACATCTACCAATCTAAATAACATTCAGAACAAACTTCCAATTACAATCTTCAGCTCTTAGGGTACAAGCAAATTCAAATAGGTATAAATAGTTGTTAGAATAGTATTAAGTAATTTAGAACTTTATTGAATAAAACTAGAAGTTTGCACTTAATTGAAAACCCTGGAAATCAGTTTCTACTGTTGAGAACTGTGTGTTCTATAATCTATCTTGGTGATGCTTGTTAGCCTACTGGCCCTTAATCTGGATGGAGCCAGCTCAGAAAGAGCAGAAGCCTAGGCTAGCTCTCAACTGTCAACAAAATATTTTTTAGCCTAGCAGAAAATGTGGGTGGAAAAATACTTGCTTCAGTATTTTGCCATTTCCCTGATATTCTGCATTTAGTAAATCAGAAAGCAAATGGCCTCAAAGTTTCTTTGCTGTACAGCAGAAAGGTAGAAACTGATAAGGGCAGAAGAGAAAGAGCTGAAAGACTACTCCAACTGTCTTGTATCCAAGCAGTTTTCAGGAACTGCAAATTGGGCAAACATTTTGAAACACAATCATTTCTCAAAGCTCATTGAAAAAGGAATGTTTCTACATGCTTCTTGTATATATGTATAGGTGCTAGCTTCTTGTATATATGTATAGGTGCTAGCTGAATCCCAGGCAGTAAGATATTCCATAATTTGGAGATTGTCACAGAGAGGGGCTGTCATCTTACTCAAGTTCCTGGAGAACCCACATAAATTTTTTAGCAAGCCTTCTCAAGATATCTGGATCAAATTGGCTGAGGTCACTATCTCAACTATGTACTGATATAACCAGTTACTGTACTATAATAAGGCTTTATAAGTTTTGGCCTGCATATTCAGTTGGGCTTTATAGTAGTAGAAAGTCAGTATAGTGTATCAGAATCAGTATTACTTTGCAGTGGTGGGATTATCTCACCAGCAGTTGGGACTAATTCCTCTCCAAAAGTTAACTCACATAAAGTGTATTGCAGTAGGCAATTATTCAATTAGACATGACTTATTATTGCCAGAGCATCTTGGCTGAGGTGGCCAGAACTGGGCAAAGGTTCTTATGGCCATATATTCCATCTGTTGTTTAAGCAAAAATCAAGAGTCCAGAACGACCTTGAAGTCACAGATCAACTCTGTCAAAGTTGGTGTGATTCCATTTAGAATTACAACCAGAATTGTTTTTAACTAGATCATTACAATGTTTCCTGAGAAAAATAACCTGATTGGGAGGATTTAATTTGAATTTGTTGTACTCCATCTGGATTTAAGAGCATTCATATCTTATTTTAGGCTATCCATGGTGTTTCCAGCAGTCCATACTGAATTATGCCAGTACAGAAGACTAGAGGGAAATTATGAATAATGACATAATCACTCTGTGCTAGAATGAATAGGGTATGCAACTGTTCACATCTCTTTTCTTGTTGTTTTTAGGACATAAAACTTTTGGAGTCCTCATCTATAATAATCGTCAACAAGGACAATGGGCAAAAAAACCCCAAACTCAAAACAAGAATTGGATCCAGTTGGATCCAGAGCCATGGTGGTGCGGTGGTTAGAAGGCAGTATTGCAAGCTAACTCTGTCCACAGTCAAGAGTTTGATCCTAACCAGCTCAAGGTTGACACACCCTTCCAAATGAGGACCCAGATTGTTGGGAGCACTGTAAGTCACTCAGAGGGTGCTCTAGGCACTATGGAGCAATAAATGCTATTGCTATTGCACTTGGGTGACTGCCTTCATTTTTTTCTGTGGATACCAAGGAGTTTTTCCACCATGTTAAAAACAAATAAAATATAGAAATTGATGTACACTTCAAATACCTTTTTGTTTGTTTGCTTTTTAACATTTAAAGCATTGGGCTATCTTGCAATGTAATGAAACTATGCCAGGAACTAATAGGAACTTATATCATTCATATTTTGTCAAAACTTCTGTGTAGGGTTTGCACAAGATGGAGTACCCTGTAGCTGGTTCCTCAGAATGCAGTGATTCATCCATACATTTCATAATGGCTGAATATATTTCTAAATCACTTTAAATCTAGGAAGGTGTCTTGGAAAATGGGAAAAACATTGCCATCTAACTACATCAAGATCATTTCTCAGACATAACAAAAGAATCTGCAGTCCCAGTAATTATTTACTCCTATATAATACTTTCAATCATATCTTGAGACTTATTTATTAAATTTAATATAATTTAATATTAAATTTATTTGCTGCTCATCTTGTAACAGAATGATTCTGATAGCTAGATGTAAGCGATCTGATTGAGAACTGCAGTGAGTTGGATGATCTACCTCTAAATGCTGGACAGAGAGTTTCCAAGTACAATATCTGTGGATCAAAGAAGATAATTTTTCTGCATGTACACAGGTTTTGCCTTTTCTTATTATTCCTTATATATTGTTCACCTGAGAATAAACACCTTCTGAAATCTCAAGGCCAATTTTATATATCCATAAGGTAGTCTTCCCACTGTAATACACTTTAAATGTTTGTAGTCCAGCTCCCATTTTTCTGAAAATGGCAGGCCTGGGATTATAGTTCACCCCATATAGACTAAGTGGTGGCTGCTTTAAAACACATCTTGTTTTATAATTCCTATGCTTATGAGGGGCCCTTGGTGCTTTCTGAGGTTGGTTGTTTTCTTGCAATGTTACATTACCATGCTCAGCATTGCTGAGCACTGATGATGTTACATAATTCGAGTAATGAAATGTGTGCAAGAAAACAACCAAGCTCAAAGAGCACTAAGAACCCCTCATTCCAACCAGAGCTACAATATTTTCCTCTATTGGTTTTGTTGGATTTCTGCCATATTTAGCATCAAATGGTAAATAAAATTTGTCCCCATCTATTTTATTTATTTGTTCTGTGTGCCTTTTCCACTTCTCTTGATCTAGAGAAAATTTTGGGGGGAATCCGGCACCTTCGGCCTTGCTATATTTTCTTAACAGTATTAGTTCTGTCAAAAATTTGGCAGGCATATATGCAAATAAAGTACTGTCCTAATCAAAAAGAGTGCGTGTGTGTGTGTGTGTGTGTGTGTGAGAGAGAGAGAGAGAGAGAGAGAGAGAGAGAAGAAACNGCGTGTGTGTGTGTGTGTGTGTGTGTGAGAGAGAGAGAGAGAGAGAGAGAGAGAGAGAAGAAACAATTCAGGCAAAAAAGAAGTCAGGTGGGAAGGGGCTGATCTTTCAGCAAAGTTGATGAAATGAATAAGTTTCCATGTTATCTCTCTTGGATATTCAGTGATTATATCACTCTTCTCCCCACCTGGTCTATTGCAATTGGAGAAGATTTGCTCTCCTATTCATGCTATCTAGATCACCAGGCTGCTGAATAGGAGCTTGTGCCAAAAGCGATAAAGGCTCAGCCTTTGTCCTGACACATATGTTGGCAGAAGTTATGGAAATATGTTTTGTATATTGAACTGTGATGTGTACTGAATTCACTTGGTTAAGGATTTAGCTTCTGGTTTGTATTTGATTTTGGTTTTTTTCTGCCTCAGATTCTCTTGAAATATGTTTGTTCAAGGGGAAGCTTAATTTTGTATATCTTATTTTTAAAATCTAACTTTCTAGTAAATTTTGAGACTCTGTGATAGTTCTTTCTTAATAGGAATTTTATTTCACTTTGTCCCACAAAATTATATTTTTTTGCACATTAGACTTTCTACTGATATAAAAAAAAGTTGAGGTGGTAGATGAAGGTATATGATTGATGCCTACTCCTTTTCCACATATATTTTTAACATTGCTGTATTATTTATTTTTGTATTTATCATATTGATATAGCTCCCTATCTCACATGAAAGTGATCTTGGGGGCATAAAACACTTAATTAAAAAAGATTACTTCTACTATTAGGGGAAAGGAAACATTCTAACTTGAAAAGATTGCTGAATTTTGCCAAACAGTATAATGGTAAAATACAGCATATCTTTAGCTACTCCCATTTTTGACATATTTTTAATGATCTAAATTTCATCTCCCCCATTTATTTATTCAGGTTTAAAATTTACATGGGATTTGCTTACAAGGAAAAGTGGGGTGGGTGGGGGGGTGTCTCATGTTGCCTAGTACTTAAATAACCACTTATATGGTACAGTGGCTGCCCACCTATTCCATGAAACAAAATCCTAAATTTACAAGTAATTTCTAGTCGAATGATGAACCTGAACTCTCTCTGAACTTGGCAAATACTGAAACAACAAACAGTCAAGAACTGGGGAAGGAAAATATGAAGAAATTAAGCAAGAGGGCAGAAGTCTTACAACACAGCCCAGTTTATAGTCACTCCCTTTCATTGCTAGTCTTGTTGATACTTGCTGAGCATCAGCAGATCAAGTTAAAAAAGAACTTTGATATTTTATAGGTGAGAAAACAAGAAACTGAAAGAGGTGTTATTTTTCTTTTTCTTAACACACAGCAGGAAAAAGTTGATGGTCATTTCCTTCTGTTGGTATTACAGCCTGCAAATATCATACGTTTGGCATTGTGTGAGGTGCTAACAATAAACAAGTATATCAAAACACATTCCAAGCTGTGCAGTATAAAAAAAAATGATACTCCTGATTAAAATACTTCAATAAACTGTTGGGAGGTGAGATTGAGCTGTGCCATTCTTGACACCTAAGATACCTCATGTATTAGCAGTTTTGCCAGTTGTTTGTAGTGTGATTGTGTAAGATTTGTAAGATCTGCTAAAACCAAGAATTTCCAAAAATTGTTAGAACTCCCATGGCTCCAATTTGTTTGAAAGATTTATGATGAACATTATTTATTCATACCATGCAATATTACAGTCCTGTTGGTTATACTGGTGGGAATTGGCACTATGTTGATGTAATCAAAATGCTGTTTACTACCCATAGTATAACAGAATTTCAATCTATATATAATGGGGCAATATGATCAGATCATACCCCATTCTTATTTCAGGAGTCATGGAGACACTGATGACATCGTTATTAACTGCAGAAGCAACCAGGAAGATTTTTTCAGTACTAAGAAAGTATTTCCAAGATTGGAATGAATCTATGTTTAAAACAGTGATAAGCATGGCTCCTGGATCCTATAAAATGAAATTGTTTAATTATTGCAACTTAGAATATAGAATCTTGTCTGATGTTTTGGGACAAAAATAATTGGAGATAGATAGCTCCACAGGTATCTAGGGTATGTGTCATGTAGGGCTTTGTATATAGCCATCAGCACCTTGAATTCCACCCAAGAATCCATATGTCTTACCATGAGTTTTTTAGATTCTTGTTGTCAGCCTTTCAAAAGAGCCCGACAAAGAAACATGGCCAGGACTGCAAGAAAGACAGAATCTTGAAAATAAATGAGAATTTGGAAGATGTACATGAGCAGGAAAGAGAAAATAATTAATCTTTCCTTATAATCAACTCAACAGCAGATAACAAATTTTGCACAAAGATACCATACATTTTGGTTCCACTCCATTTATTTTTGTTATAATTTAGTTATATCGGTCATTTTAATGTTACAGAATATAAATATCCAAGCTGTGTGCTCCTTATTTAATCAGATGAATAAGAAATTTTGGTGTTTAAATGGACAAAATTTGGTAGTTAAAACATTTTGATCTTACTGACTAAAAGATTTAGAGGGATGACTAATTTATGTTTCATTGGACTGTAAATTGGCTAGGACTCAATGACTAAGAAGTCATACATACTAAAGACTTTGACCTTGCTAACAAATGCCCAGAATGGCACATATGGCAAAACTGTTATTTCCCCTTACCCGACTGATATGAAGTTAAAGTTCTCTTCTTGTCAGGGGTGGAATTCAGTCGGTACAGACTGGTTTGGGAGAACTGGTAGTTCTGGCGATCAGTTGGTCCTGCCCACCTGCCCCTACCCTTGTCTATCCTTTATTTCCTTGTTTTGAAGCCCCGCTGATTTGTACAGCACAGCGGATTGCCACGCATCAGCTGTTTTACTCATCGGGGCTGCAGCATAAAAACTGATATGGTAGAATCAGTTGCATGCTAAATTATATTTTTAACTTATATTAACCAGATGAGAAATAAAAGAATTATGTGGGAAAAAAGGCAAGAGAAATGATAGTGTTATTTAAATTGATTATTATCTTCCATTTAAAATCTGTCTTCCTCACCTGAATTGGAAGAGGAATTCTAAGCTGGCAGTGTGAAGATATGAGCATGACACATTGCAGGTCAGTGGTATGAAAGAGTCAAGAGTGTCAAACTTGCAGCCTGTGGGCCAGATGTGCCATGCCTTGGCCATGATCACCCCCAGTTTAGCAAAGGAAAAAAAAGTTGCGATACATCATGTGATGTGCTGTCATGAGTTTGACATTCCTGGTTTAGATCAATGTTTCTCAGCCCTCAGTTATTTTAAACTGTGTGGACTTCAACTCCCATAATTGAAGTCCTCATGTCTTTAAGATGCTGATGTTGAAGAACACTGGTTTACATACTGAAGAAGAGTTGTCATGTTTTTTCCACAGCAGAATTTTGATGGCCATAATTGTTATTAGGGAGTGAGAAATTCAGTATGTGAATATTGAAATATCATGAAATCAGTACCTTGAATTTCAGTCTGTCATGAAGCTTGGTGGCCCTGTTGGTTGGAGGATAGTAGCATGAGTTTAAAAAGTACACTAGATTGGAAACAGCTGACATATGACAATTAATTCTTCATTGCTAAAGGTATAACTGTTTTGTTTTCTAAGTTCCTTGTGATGATGAAATAACCTGGGGCAGAAAAATGCCCCATGGTTATTTGATTCACTGAAAAGAACAGTGATGTGCTAGTTAATCTCTTGACTCTGAAAGATATAAAAACATGCCATATAGATGAGAAAGAGAGAGGGTGATTTCCACTATTTCCTTACCAGCTGTTGCATTTGTATTAACTGGCTGATGCCACTGATATCTAGAAGCAGAACCAGGCAGAAGTATGGAAAATACCCTAATAAATAGCTCTTTTATATGCAATCACACAATTTTATGTTGGCATTTCTACTGCTTCTACCTGGATAAAAGTAGCAACTGTTTTTGCCCTGAGGAGAATATCAGAGAGGTGTATTTTGTTCCCTCCACCCTTTCTTTCCCCACTTCTCTTACCAACTGTGGCTCGGTTCAACAGCTGTCTTGATAAAAACTGTCAGATAGAATTTACATAGCTTTGCATAATCTGCAATAGAGAGAGGAAATGAATCTAGGCATTTTGTTGGTCAAATGGAAGGTGGGGAATTTTAAGTTTTTATAGCAAAATACAGTCTCTGCTCCAACAAGGATTTTATTTTCCTGTCTATTGATTTATTATAAAGCCTGGGATGACAAAAGTTAAGGTAGAAAGGGAAGGTCAGAGAAGTAGAAGGCAAGAAATGTCAGCTGAAGTTTTAAGGACAAGAGGACTATGATTGTTTCAGCATCTATCAGCAGAAAGTAAATCTTTGTTATTTCAGTATGATGAGGCTAATATTAGTTACCCTGAATTTTCAGAGAATTCTCCCATCTTGTTCTGCATAATTTCATGAGGGCTTCGTTAATTTTTTTTTTCCAATACAAAATCCATCTTCTTTCTGTGACATCACTTTAGCCAACACCAGAATAAGAATACAAAACAATACTCCAGGTTTGGGAGAGGAAGAGAGAGATTTGCTCTTCACACCTTTAATTTCAGATGTGTTAACAAATCAAAATAAACAAAATATTATTCTAGCCAAGATCTTTTGCCTTGCTCTGAAAATACATTCATCTATTTACAATCAGAATTAAATGAAATAGCTGTTCTGAAATAGATTTTGCACCAAATAAATCTTCATTCAAAAGAACAAAGGTAGCACATCTCTTGATATGATGTATACCAATATGCCGAGGAACATATTTTACCGATATATTTAAATAAAATGCCATTAACATTATTCTGTTCAATATATAATTATCATTTGCAATTTATCCAGAAGATGGCAGCATTTATATTATTTTTTAAAAAAAATTAAGCAGGGTGAGACTTGGTAGAACTTAGAGAGAAGACCAACAGGAAATACCTTAAAATTTTTCTAGAAAAAAGTAAGAGTTCTATATGTCTGCCATAAAAGCCTAAGTGGGAATATCTGTGTAGTCACCAGAAGTCAGTCTAAATGCAATGTTTTTGTAATTCTAGACTTGCATAGTTTTATATTTGCATCTCCTCCTTTTGGCTTCCATTCTGCAGAACCCTGAGCTGCCTTTTGGGAGAACTGAGAAAAAGGAACTAAATATTATTCTTGCTCCCTTGCTGTAGCTCTCATTACATTTAATCCATTGCATTTGTTCATCGTCTGTTGCTATGTCACATTACTGTGATGTTAAACATGGTTTTTTTATTGTTGCTTTTGTTTTTGTTTTTCTGACAATTAATAGATTTAATAGTTATTTCATCACTGATCAGCAGATGTAACTTGATGATAGAATTGGACTGTGAAATATTGAAGAGGTGCAATATAATTTAAAGCATTTTTTTAAAAGAAATATTAGGTTTTGAGGGCCTTTTCCCACTTGTACCAAACAACATGCCCTGGCAAGTTTTCTGACTTACTTCCATCTTTTCTCCAACCCAAAGTGAAACAGATTTAAACTGTAGCGATATGTTTTCCCTATCTTCTGACAACCTCCATGTTCCATTTGGATAATAAAGGAACGTGAGACCGGTGTTCCAACAAACAGCTCTTTATTTAAACAAACTAGTGACTTGTAGTGGAACATTTGCCGAAGCCGTGGCAGCCCTTTTTATAGCGGCTGCTCGCGGGTTGCGGCCAATGACAGTTCTTTGAGAATTCTCACCGTCAGGAGGGCCAATCGCAATGGTGCTTTATTGACCAATCCTAGTGCGGCCTGCTTGGCCAATCAGGTTTAGTTATTTGGAGTCTTCTAATTTCTGAACACAACACCCCTCCCCTCTTGGTTTCATCCAATGTGCGTAATGTAATCATGCAAGTAGGTGGGACAGCAGAACACGGAAGCGGCACATCGACCAGCTTCGCTCTAGGATATTGGAACGCAACACTAACCTGCTTAGCTCTGAAGCACCGCCGCAAATACCACCCCCACCAAACAATCCAAAAACAACCAAGGAGGGGGGGGGAAACACAAAATAATAAAAAAGGGAGAGATGAACCACCAATAACATGACAAAAGACACAACACAAACC
>BHFT01053034.1:0-11249 GCA_004320025.1 Laticauda laticaudata | reverse complement strand
GCAGTATTTATGCAACTCATCAATGAGTTTACAACACACCTCTACCGGATGGGGTCCTCTATACTTGGGTGACATCGCTTATATTCGTTGAAACCATTGGAAACCTGTTCATACGTCAAATTATAGCCAGCGGAAGGTCCTGGGAAAAACTTCTAGCCAGATTATAGTAAAGCTCTTCGAAAATGGTGAGCCAGGAGTCACTGGTTTAATTTAGGGTACTGAATATCCCAACCTAATGAGGAAATGAGATGACCCTGGAAAGATGAGAAGCTGTGCTGCGACTCGGGGGCAACCACCAAAACCCACACAAAAAAAAAACTTCAAAGATTTTTTGGGTTTTGCCAATTTCGTATAGACATTCATTCCTTCTTTTGCCCAAGGTGCCCTCGCCTTTGAGTGGAAGTTAAGTTAATAAAAGGGCCAAATTCTCCCACCAAACAATCTCCGACCAAACTGAGAGAAAGCCAGCAACCATTGGCTTTGGACCAATGGACTCCAGGAAAGCTTTTTGGAAAACTCTTTAATGCCTTTTTGTGCTACCTTGAACCCATCTTCTCCAGCACCCAGACTGGAACCTAAACATTTCGATCTAAAGTCCAAGCTGATGTTGATGTGAAGTGTAAGTCCTTTGCATAAGCAGCCTTCTGCTACCAAGAAAGACGTCTCAGATATACTGACTGATGCTTGCACATACTGTATCGTCAAAACGTTAACGGACACAGAACGAAGATGCGTAGCGGTCTGGGAATAAAGAAGAAGTATCTTTTCTGTACAATGGGCTTTGTAACCTGGAGTGAACATTTCTAGAAGTGGTGGAAGGAGGCCATTTGAGGCTATAGACTGATGCACAAAAAACCTCGAGGCATCTGAAGTACACCTTGGGAGAATATCAACCATAGAACAATGTTTGCTGGGTTCAATACTTCAAGCAATTCACTTCAACAACGAATGACATCTCCGGAGGGAAAAGCAAGGGGGGGGGGGGGGGGCTGAAGTCCGAAAGGGACGACTTTGAATTTGAAACTACCCAAAGGGCAGTTAAAAGCTGTTTTCCCTCTTTGATGTGGACCCGGTAGTAAGCTTCTCTCAAATCTAATTTGGTGAATATCTTGCCTTTCAGTAGGTGGTTTAATAAGTCTTTCATGAGGGGGAGAGGGCACATGTTTTTGACGCATAAAGCATTTATGCCCCTAAAGTCCACACATAACTCAACCTGCCAACTTCTTGAACAACTCGGGGGCAGATAACCTTGATTTGGCAGGTTCAATAAAACCTCGTTCCAAATCGTTGTTGATGTATTTTCTTAATTCAGTCATCTTGGCAAGTCATGGAATACATATTTAGTTTTGGCAGTCTCACCCTGGCTTCTAATTCTATGGCTCAATCAATGGCTCGATGTGGAGGTAAAACATTACACTCCTCTTCACTGAATGCTTCAGCCAAGTCTTTGTATTGGTTGGGTATTTGGGGGTTACCTGGGAGAAGATTGGATGCTGTGGTTGCTGGTTCAGGTTTTGGGTTCAAGTCGACTGGTGGTTTTGTAGTGGGAGGAAGGGGGGGGGCGATGGGCCAGGTCCAATGAGGATTTTTCTGAATCCATCATCCCATTTGATAGGGGCCCATTTGTCTCGCCAAGCAAGTCCCAATATGATTGATTCTGACATTCTTGGGGCCACTATAAAGCGTATGAGTTTGTGGTGAGGACCCATTTCCATTTTGATCAACTCTGTCATTTGGGTTGCTGAGTCCCCCCAATTAACATCCCATCCACTTGCTCAAATGTGATTGGGCGTCTTAGTGAGTTAGTCTTTATGGCCAATTGCTCAGCGTTAGGAAGGTCGATAAGACATCTACAGCACCCAGTGTCAATGACCACTTCTAACTCCCCCACCTCCCCTGTGTTAGGTACCACTAATTTGACTTTGACAGTAAAAGGTATCATGGGATCACTCACCATTGGGTTGTCTTCGTCGGTCGGACTTTTGGGGAGGTGGTGCCGGTGTGGAAATTTGCTGCTCCCTTCTGTGTAGAGGGGACTTTCCAGGCTGTGTCTAGCAAACCAGCTAATGTCCAAAGGTCTTCCTTGATTTTTCCATCCTCTGACAACCATACTAGAGATCGATTGTGGTGCTCGTGGTACATATGTGGGAGCTAGACAGTCAGCTGCCCTATAACCACCCTGGCCACAGTGGTAACATTGTATCATCCTTCAGCTGGTTTGGTCAGCAGTCTCCTAGCCACCATTCTCTTATGCAGGCCTTTGGGGAGGGGTTTTCTATGTGCATTGATGTCACGATCTAATCTGAGGATGGTGGTATACTACACTTGTAGAGTCTCTGGTATTCCCCTAATGTTACAGGTCTTCTTTACTTCTGGGTCAAAGGCATTCTTAAAGTAGTGTAAAGTCATCCTCTCAGGCCAATCCATGAGATGGCTCGCAACCCTTCTAAAGTCCCAAATAAATTCTGATAAGGGTCGCTTGCCTTGTTTCATTTCCATTTTCTACCACCCAGTCTGGATTTTCGAATCTGAGTCTCAATAATCGAATAAATCCATTGACATCCTATAATTCTGGGGCTTGTTCATTATGTAGTTGGGCCACCCAGTCTGAAGCATCCCCTTCATTCATCCCATCTGTTATGGCAGTAACCAAACTGTGCTCTGTTGTGTATTAATTTCCAAATTGGTCTTTATGGGACTGGATTCGAGTGAGGAAATAATTAAAATGTTCATGGTGCCCATCAAATACGGCTTTAAATGGTATTTGGTCCAGCCTGGGTCATGTTTGGGGAGGTGGTACAGGCCTGGCCCCTGCAGGTTGAACTGGAATGAAAGGAGCTGGGCAGACTGAGTATCTAAGCTGAGCAGGGCCCCTGAAGCCTGGCTGTGTAATGCCTCTCTGGAAGAGGGGTCCCTGCATGGTTGCTCCAATTGAGATTTGCAATTGTGGTTGCCATGAGGAAGGTGTATGTGGCCTGGTTCCCTGCCTGGGAGGAGGAGAAATGACTGTTGTCTGTTGCCTGGGCAAACCCCCTTCAGACCAGGGCTTTGTTGATGCTGGCAGCCATTGACACTGAATCCACACCTGACCTGGATAAAATCCCCATCCTGGAGGGATACTTTCTGCAGGGGGTCATCTTCCTTCTGGGAAATGGGGAATAGGACTTGAAGGCTGAAACATACCTCTTGTTAGTCAGCACCTCTTGCTGGGCCTCTCCACCTGGCATCTGTGTAATCTTCTCATCCCTCATGATACTTGGATAAGAGAAGATGGGTTGTGTCAAGCTCCAACTTGTCCAGACAGGCAGTGGCTGAGGGACCAAGCTTGCTATTTTTAATTGCTGGAACTGCTGTGGTAAATCCGCTATCGATGAACTCCCAGAAATTATCTTGTGGATGTCATCTTGAGAGATTACTGACTCAATTTGTGTTTCTTCCCTCCAGTCTGATCCAACTGCTGTATACATAGGACTAGAGGAAGATTTTTCTTCAGACTGTCCAGTTAAAACTGTTTGGCCTCTTCTGCTTGAGATGGAATGTTTTGGCCTGGCTCCTACATCCTTTCCCTCCTCTGTCATTCTAAAGGCATCCATCATCTCCTCCAAAGGGGGACTGGCAGATTCAGCTCGTGCTCTGGAGGCCCCCCATCCACCCACAAGCCCCATCCTGCTCACCTTCAATGCTGGCTGATTCTTTATTTTCTTCCATCTCTGGAAAAAAAATCTTTGGGTTATCAGCTACAACCCTTTCTAGAAAAAAAAATGAGTATTGAAATAATGTCAGACTTCCAAAATCCTTTGTTTGAAACAGTAATTCCGAGACTGACATAATCTCAGTGTGATTTATTCAAAACAAAAAAGACTGGTATCATCTGGTGGAATTTCAGTACTGGCATACCTCCCACAAAATTCCACCTCCCTCCACCCACTTTCACAGCTCATTAATCACATGAACCAATTATCTTGCATGTACAATTTTTACGACGCCACTCTCTGTGACCATGACTTTCAAACTCATATTTTTTCTCCTAAGAACATCATTTCCCTCCTAGCACTCATGACAGCAATGAATTTCAGAGCTGACACTCTTGTTTTTCTTATTGGCTAACATTTAAAGGAACTACTTTATATTTCTGACTCATGATGACTTCTTTTATTTTTGATTATATTTAGCATTCTTTTCTTATAATTTTTTTAGTTGAAAGTCTTGAACACTTTCTGAAACTGATTCCAGTATCAACCTTACTTTACTTAGTAAAAATGTTAGTTTTAGTAAAAAATATTTTTAAAATTATTTTCCTTTTCCATGTATCTTCTACCTCACAATACTACGATTTTTATTAAATATTTTAAAGAAAAGTAAAAAATAATATAAACTGAGATAAAATAAGAAAAAGAAAGAAATCAAAGAGAAAGCTAAAAGAAAGGAGAGAGCAAATGAAAAATGGAACAGAAATAAAAAAGATACAAAGAGGTGACTTCCAATCTTCTTTACAGAAATTATGAGTACAGTGATAAATTTACCTCTATGTTATAACACAGAGGTAAATTCTTCCTGTAATCTATCCCAGTGATGGGATTCAGCCAGTTTCCACCACTTTGGGAGAACTGGTTGTTAATTTTCTGAGCAGTTTGGTGAACTAATTGTTGAAAGAAATCATTAGGGCAGAGAACCAGTTGTTAAATTATTTGAATTCCCACCACTGATCTATCTTGTCTAAACATAAAAATTAAAAGTTTATTTCTTCTGTTTATTTCTTCTCTTTTATGACTTTTTTCATGCAAAAAGTCCATATCGGGTTTCTGGTCACCAATAAAGACTTGGTCTACATTTACACAAGAAGAACAGAAATGATTAAGGGTTTGGGGGCTAAACATATGATGAATAGTTGCAGGAACTGGGTATGTCTACTCTAACAAAGAGAAAGACAAAGGGGTGACATAATAGTGTTCCAATATCTATGGGGCAGACACAGTAAGAGGGAGTCAACCTATTCTCCAAAGAACTTGAAGACAGGACAAGAAGCAATGGATGGAAACTTATGAAAAAAGAGATCCAACCTCGAAATAAGAAAAAAATTCCTGACAGTTAGAACAATCAACCAGTGGAAAAGCTTGCTTCTGGAAGTTGTGGATGCTCCATCACCAGAAGTTTTTAAGAAGAAACTGGACAGCTGTTTGTCCAGAATAGTACAGGGTATCCTGCTTGGGCAGGAGATTGAACTAGATGACCTCCAAGGTTCCTTCCAACTCTGTATTCTGTATTCCTCTGTATTATTTTGGCCTTTCCCCTTATTTCTTGTTAGTATTATTACAATCATGTTGGGAGTGTTGAACTGTTTTCAGGTTGAAAAGTGACATCACCATTTCCTGGGGAACACCAAATTGGGGGTTCCTTTCATGTCCTCATTAGGTTGCCCACCAAAGTGTACTCATTTATCTATTCAAGTTCACCCACTTTCAAATTACTAGGCTGGCAGGAGTTGGAGAGCATGACCAGAGCTCACCCCATTCCACAGCAACAACCATGTTTCAAACATAAGCCTGCTAATTGTTAGCCTAGGATCCTTACTTTGTCAGCCACTGTGCTCCCTATTTCTTGCTTATCAAACTGTTCAATGCCAATCCTATTGAAGCAGTGGTCTTGAAAGAGCTTATAAAGCACATTTCATATAAAACATATAAAGCATATTTTATATTTAGTATAGGTCAACAAGTCTTATTCAGCAAAGGTCCCAGCTTCCCGTTATCTTGCCGAACATAGCATTGTGTAACCCACAAAACTGCTGAACTCAGGAACTTGAATTAACCACTTTACCGTAAACAAGAGTAAACATGGAAAATAACTGGTGGTGTAAGATAACTGAGTAATCAAAAATATACTTGTTATTTCCTCTTTATACTTCCTTTATAGAAATGTAAAATGTATACTGTGTTATCCATACTTGGTAAAATGTAGAAATGTAATGCCCAGGTCTACACTGAGGTCGAGGACTGATCACCCTCTCTTAAGGTAAGGTGGGTGGAATTGTCTGGACTGGATGAAGTGAGAGACTACTGCGGTTCCCATAGGTAGACTGTGAGTGTCCAGCACCATGGGCCAGTAGGAGGTGAGTGGCATTCCCAGTTTCACTGGAGACCATGTGCATCCGGCTCCCTGGGTCAGATGTGAGTGAATAATTCCTCGTGTTGTTCTCGGGGAAAAGGACCCCACACCTTCTTCCTGCCCTCTCTACTACTTTGTCTTGTCTGGTGACCTGGGTGGATCATGGGCGGTGGGGAGAGTAAACCCTGACCCCCTTAAGGGGCTATGTTAAAGCATTTTAAGGAAGCAATATGAATCTCAGGACTTATGTTTATAAGTGGAGTAGAGCATGTTTATAAGTGGAGTAGACATAAACTACAGGTGTTTTGAGGAGAGTGACCAACGTTTGGGTTTGGATGGCCCCCAGTGGAACACTAAGACATCCCAATAGCAGTCAGGGTTCACAATTAGTCTTTCACCCCACGTTAGGACATCCAGACCAGGCCCCATATATTGATGTCTGGCTTGACTTACTACGTCATCTCCCCCATGGGTTAAAAAAAACTTAAAATACAAACATGTAAGGTCTGATGTCCGCAATGTGCCCCTTAAATCGTTAAAGAAAGATATAAGGTTTTGCCTAGTACCCAGAAGAGTTAAAACCACCCCCTCCGTATGTGCCTCCAGAAGCCCGGTTACGTACGCTCGATGGAGACGACTCATCAGGGTATCAGGATTTATGCCTGACTAGACCCCTTTCTAAAAAGCCCCAGAGACCACTCGATACATCCAATCGATCAGCTCAAGCTGACCTGTTCTCTTCTGGGGACCTCCACCCCAGCAGAGTCATGGCCAGACTCTCATGAAAGTCCTAAACAGGAGGTCGAACCTGTGGCAGCTAGAACGAAGGCGAAAACAGAAAAAGCCTCCCTTGTAGCCCCCTCAGGTGAGTTGACCAGTTGGCAATTAATCCTCAGAACCCCTCTGAATCTGCCACTCTTCACTGTCCAACATGTACCTTCACTACCTAGACTTACTGAATTGAAATAACACTATGGCCCGTTTAGTGAGAAGCCTACAGAAATAGCCTATCTAGTGAAAACGATAATGGCTGTGCACACCCCAAACTGGCTGGATCTCCAGCAACTTATGGGGACCTTGTTTAATCTGAAGAAGAGAGGAAAAAATCAAAATTGCTGTGACCAAAATTTAAAGCCTGATGTTGGGTACATAAACCCTTACAGATATGTTGAAACTCCATTTCCATCCAGGATCCAGAATGGGATCCTTATAGAGGACAGTTTAATGTGATTACCAGTTGTTGTAGTGAAGGTGATCCGTCAGGCAGGGAAGCCTACGGTCAAATATGTCAAAGCCCTCCTAGTGTTGGCAGGAGCCCACTGAAAGCCCAGAAGCATTAACTCGTCTTATTGACGCCTATCGTATGTATACTCCCAACCCCACTTGATCCAAAATGCTCAAAATGCTGACTATGCATTTATCTCACAAGGGCTTTAACATATGACGTCAATTGCAATGACTTGAGGGGGCCCTAGAAAACCCATAAGCCAAACTCATGGAGGTGGCAAGAAAAGTCTTGTTGAATAGAACAAGGAGGAGGAAAGGAAAAGGGATCAAAGAATACAAAGAAAAGCTGAGCTAATGGTGACAGCTATATGTGCCCCAAAGGTAAGAGAATTAGTCTCCATCAGGGGCCAACAGTGGGTTAGGACACAACCTGCAGAGGGGCGGCAGCCAGAGCTTGGAACACAACCAGTGTGCCATTTGTAAGAAGCGGGACACTAAGCGAGTGTCGAGTTAGAAAGGATAGAAAGAGAGACGCAAAGGTAGAGGTAGACTTTTTTCAGGGACCTTAGTTTCATGGTAAAATGAGCTCAGAAACCTCTGGAAAAGCCGGGGAAGACAAGGTGTATGGAGGGGTTTAGGGAGAACCCCCTGATAGGACTGGCAGAGGGTGGAGAATGTGATTGAGCCCGACCGGTTCAGAAAGCCTCCTGGAACCTATGGTCAAGCTAAAACGTTGGAGGCAAACCTGACACTTTCTAGTACAACTGGGAACATGTCTGTCTTAACTCAGCCCCTACCCAGAAATCTCATCATGCTATTCATACAGGCACGACAGGAAGTATCTTACAGTGCCCTTCCTGGAACACTTTTATGTACAACAAAGGGACATCCATCACATCAATTTGTTATATGCCAACTGCCCTATCCCTATTATGAGAGATCTATTGTGCAAACTGCGAGCACAGATCTCGTTTGAGGAAAATGGGGCAATGAAACTAGGGTACGGAAAGTAAATTTGTCTGTGCCCCTGGAAGAAGAATGGCTTCTTATGGTGGCAGGGATGTGGAAAAAGGAGCGAAGGAGAAATGGTGGAACACTTCCACATCCTCAACTGGGGCCTGACAAGATAATCCCACGAGGTTTTGCTGCCACTCCGTCCTCTCACTATTAAGAAATCACCTAGAATGCCTGTGGGAGACACCTAATAAATAAGCCCAAAGAGAACCACATCATTGAATGCAGGCAACACAACAATTATTGAACCTATATTTGAAACATCATATTTGGTACTTGGGTCACAATGGAACACCCAATATTGCCCATTCCCAAAGGGAAGAGGCCAGACAGGATTTAAAGGGTCGTCAATTTAGCCACAGTGACCATCCATCCAGTGGTCCCAACCCTAATGTAATATTGGGTCTTATCCCCCAGGCTGCTAAGTGGTTCTCAGTTTATCGATCTCAAGGATGCCTTCTTCACCTTACCAATACATGAAAATAGCCAGCATTTGTTTTGCCTTTGATGGGGAGAATACCTCCGCACCACGGCCAAAAGCAACAATATACCTGGACTAGTTGCCCCAAGGGTTTAAAAACTTACCCACTCTCTTTGGGGCCACTTTGGCTAAAGATTTAAGTACACCCCTCCCCCAATGTGGTCCTACAGTTGTATGATTTTATGGTCACAGGGCATACCAAAGATGCCTTGGCTGGAGCAAACCACACATGAGTTGTTTCTTTCTTTTACCAGGATTTCAGGGTATAAGGCCTCTCGAAGAAGGCAACAGCTTAGTCTCATTAAAAAAGTTCGATATTTGGGTTATGATATTGAAAAGGGAGACGTACTGTAGGCCACTGAGCGCAAGGAACCAATGCCAACCCCCTACACACCAAAAACAGAAGGGACCGAAGAGGTCTTTATGGGGCAGCGGATCTGGTCGATATGGGGATTTCCCTAATTTTTAGTCTACATAGCAAAAGCCCCTATATGAATAGCCCATCAAGGAGAGTGCAGACAGGAACGCATTACAATGGGCGTAAAAACACTGGAAAGAACACAATCACACTAGCTTCAAAGTACTCAAGCAGCATTGTTGCCGAAGCCCCTAGTTCTAGGCTCCCAGATTTGGAACAAAGCCATTTCAGTTCATTATTGTAAGATACTAAACAGAATTGTCACGGCTCAGAGTAGAGGTCTCACCTAGGACCATTGAACGTAAAGGTACCGCCCCGTGGATATATTTCTAAACAACTTGATCCGTGTCGCAAGGATGGCCAGCTACTTTCTAAGGCAGAAGTGAAAGCCATTCTAATTCAAGAAGCCAAAATAAGTTGACCTTTTTGGCACATCTGACATTTTACACCCCACATGCTCTCATTATAATCAGATATGGAAACGAAAGGGCCCACTTGTTTGGTTAACTAACCCTCGAATGTTTGACAAATACCACAAAGGGGCTTACATCCACTCATAAACCCTACATGACATTATTATTATCCAATCCACTATATATATAAATTGTCATTATTACCTGAGCCTAATACTGAGCTCACCTCCATGATTGTATCCATGACACAAAATAGAGGAAACATTCTACAACCTGCCAGGGAGACATGGACTTGATAACCCTCGCCAACCCAGATTATAACACCCATTACAGATGGCGGTCACCAGCTACATGCAGGAGGGAAATAGAAGGCGGGATAGCAGTAGTTATTTAAGATTGATGTTTGGGAAGACAGAGCCTTTCACTGGCAACAAGTGCACAGCTGGCAGAATTTGCATGCATTACAAAAAGCCCTAGTTTGTATGGCCAAAGGGATAAGGGTCAACATTTATACATTCAAAGTGTACGACTTTTTCACGGTTTCAAAGTACCATGGTTGCCCATAGATATAAGGAAGAAGGACTATAATCCACGCTGGAGGCACAGATCATTAAGTCCATGGCCCAAATATATGGATCCTAGCAATCACGTAATTTTGCTCACAGAAAGTCAGCAGTTCACTGCATGCCACGGGCATCAGACAGCGTGGTCCCACAGATCATACAAAAGCGGGAATGTTGAAAAGGCAGATAAAAGCTTGGCGCACTGGAGGCTGCCCAAAACGGTACTTACTTCTACCGAAAAATGCCCTTTGCCATTGGGACAGCCTGGCTGATCAATTTACCGACACTCACTACTCCCCGAAGAAGACATGGCCCAAATAAATGCACTTGAGGCCACACCCTAAGAGAAGAGGCTTGGCTTGGATTTCTACCAGATGACTAGGGTCTTCATACCAGACACTATGCGTTGGCGATATTGTGCGACCAATTACCCCAACAGGCCTGCACCTAGAAAAACAGCTTTAACCTAAGGGCGTCTTGAAAAGGGGCAGCTTTACATCTAGAGGAGTGTTGCAGTATATTCCAGCCAACGTTCTGCTGCAACGCGTCGTTCTGAGGTCTGTGCAATTACACAAGTCCCAGACCAGGGCCGAAAACCCCCAGCCATCAAACCCAGAGGTGCTCACCCCACTGTTCGAACTCTCGCCTGACTTGGCATCTGATCTCTCCACTGACATGCCCGGCTGCAGCCTTACACATGGCACTATTGGTTATTGTATGACCATATACTGGGTTGGCGCACCCCGAACTTCGCATCCAACCCACACCTAAGAAGGCCCACCACAAGTCCTAGGGGCATTACTCCATACTTATCAATCCCTAGTGATACGGGCTACCTTCTTAGAAATCTCATCACGACAATTAGCCTCGGAGTGTATTCACAAGCCGGCTACTCAAACAGTTTAGCAAAAAGTGTTAGTATCCTAACTGGGAAACCTTCATTGTTAGTTTCCATGCCCCTTCCTTCTATGGGGGAGGAGATGGTTTAGAAAGGCGTGAATAAGGACTGTTAAAGAAAAATTGCCAAA
>BHFT01053032.1:0-10690 GCA_004320025.1 Laticauda laticaudata | reverse complement strand
GTCGAGAAAAGTAGCCAATCAGCTTCGGGTATTTATTGTCCAATAGGAATAGCCTATTTGAAGTATGTTAATATGGAGCAATTAGGTTGAGTGTTCTCCTGCTCATCATTCTTCACTTTCATTTTTCTTTATTCTGTTTGTTTTCATGGAAGACATCTGATAGCTCTGTTTTGGTATCTCCCCAGTCAATCCACTAATGTCATTACAATAGGGGTGTGTGTGTGTGATTTTTCTTCTTTAGCTGTGTTTCATACCCACTACTATTACCACCTAGGCATTCCAGTTTGTCAGCCAATGCAACTCTAGAATCCTGCCCCTCCCCCAACTTTGAACTTAACAGAAATTATAGAATCATGTAGAAAAGTCAGAAAGAACCTTGGAGATTATTCTTCCTTTCCTTTCCTTTCCTTTCCTTTCCTTTCCTTTCCTTTCCTTTCCTTTCCTTTCCTTTCCTTTCCTTATCTTTTCTTTCCAAACAGACATACAGATATCTATCTATTTATTATCTTATTTCAATCCTATCATCTGATCTACTATCTCTATCTATCTATCTATCTATCTATCTATCTATCTATCATCTATCTATCTATCATCTATCATCTATCTAATCTGTCTATCTAATTTGATGGATCAGCCAGTATAAAATTCTGAAACTACTGCAAATTCATAATAAAACAAAATAGGATTAGTAAAGGGTCACATATAATCATCTCTTAAAGTAATCCCATGTTGTTGGAAAGACTCTAAAATATCTTGATTAATTGAAGAACTACCCTTTGGAAAAGACAAAATATGTGACATGAGAAATTTGTGAAACTCAGGAGCATAGGAATAAATAGAAATTATCACTCTATTTGTATTCATTTCTATGGACAGTCAGCCATATGTCTATTTCTGATTTAATCTGTGATTTACAGCCGGAAAAATTTCCCTTTTAAATCTGTTTTTCTATACATATGTTTATATATAGCTATTTATCCACTGACTTTTTATATTGAGATATTTATTTGAAAAATGGCCCTCTCTGAAGGGATGATCTTTCAAACCGCACTGTGTTTTTCATATTTTTTTCTGACAGAGATTTCAGACAGAGCATTGAAGATAAGTGAAAATATGTAAATATATTGAAGCTCTGATCTGTCCATTCAGATGGGAGCTGAACCTCATGTCAGTTGATACCAGAATTTACACATACCCTCAAGCATTCCAAAATGTAAAATGGATCTGAAAATAGCATTAAATCAAAAGTCACAGGTGTCAACTGCCGGGAAATTGAGCAAAGTTGTATATGAAACAATCCAGAGGTGGCATTCAGCAGTTCTGACCAATTCTGGAGAACCAGTAGCGGAAATTTTGGGTAGTTTGGAGAACCGGCAAATTGCATCTCTGACTGGCCCTGCCCCCAACTATTTTCTGCCTCCCAAGTCCCAGTTGATCAGCTGGGTCTTCTTTGGTTGCTTTTCACAGGAGAATGGAACTGGAAAGCAGGTTAATGAGGTGGTGAGGGAATGGGGATTTTGCAGTAGCCTTCCTCTGCCACGCCCACCAAGACACGCCCATAGAACCGGTAGTAAAATTTTTTGAATCCCATCACTGAAACAACCCATATTCATGTAGCTGCTGGGCTTACCAAATTTGATCCAAAATTCCTTTGTTCATGTGTAGACAGCCAATCTTTGTTTAGTCCCTGCCTCAGTTTGTGACCATCTGGAGACAGGATGGTAATAAATGTTAATTAAAAATAATTTTCTCACCAATGGATGTGTTTAACCAGATTTTGTGTGCTGAATAAGAAAAATTTTCAAAAAGTTATGGAACTGATTAATGTCCGATCAGTTTCAGGCAACAGATAGGAATGTTCTAATCAACTAATTAAGGTCAAAGAGCTTAGCTTGAGTCATAATTGTTTTGTTCATGTACAGACAGCCACTTCTTGTTTAGTCACTGCCTCAGTTGTGACCATTTGTAGATATGATGATAATACACTGGATGCCCTTCCTGGAGTTTTGTTCAGCAGATATATTCTCAGTGTGCCCAGAGAGAGAAATATCTGCCTCTATCCTAGGATCGAACTCACAGCCTCCTGATTGAGGCCAGAGCTCCACCTCTAGGCCACAGTACCACTCTGTTGAATGTAGAGGTAGGATTCAGCTGGTTCTGACCAGTTCTGGAGAACCAATGGCAGAAATTTTGAGTGGTTCAGAGAACCGGCAAATCCAACCTCTGACTGGAGATTTTACAGTATCCTTCCTCTGCCATGCCCACCAAGCCATGCCCACAGAACCGATATTAAAAAAGTTTGAATCCCACCACTGGTTGAATGGTCACTAAATCAAGGACTACCTGTACTTAACTCCCAGGTCTGGTCTGAAAAGCTGAATAGGAACTCGTTTCCTACTCTTCCTATGCCTCTACAGCCACTAAATGTTTCTAATCCTTCTTTAAACTAGGCTTCCATAGAAATGGACCATGATCTGCCATAGCATCTGCAGCAATGAAGGTCTGTTGTCTTTCAACTTCCACAAAGCTTTTTTGTTGCTGTTCTTGTTGTTATGCGGTCTCTGTGGAAGGCATTTCAAGATATCTCTCTTAATCCTCTAAATAGCTAAGACACGCGGGTGAGCAGAATTCCGAAATCACAATGCTTTTCAAACGGTAGCAGATGGAGGTGGAAAATCATCTGGCTATCTTCTCCCACAGAGATAACAAGGCTGTGATTCATGGTTTGCTTTTTTTCAGCAGCCCGAAGGCAGAGAAGCATCCTATAGTAAACACACACACACACAGAGAACACCACCATCTCCAAAATCAGCCAACTCCAGGGAATGAAATTTCTTTTAGTATTCTGGTCTCCAGACTCCAAAGGTGGATGTTTTTTCTACAATCCTTACAATTTTCGGCTCCCTTCTTCTGTTCGACGAAATACACAATGGAAAGTCGCGGTTTCATCGGAACAATTATGAAAGCATTTATGGGACGTTGAAATGCTTGGTGGGGTTAAAAATGGTGATAGCGATCCTTTCAACATGTCTATCCCTTGTCTTGGTTTGAAGATTGTCTGTTGGGGCCAATTAAATATGTCCTCTGGTGGGTGTGTGGAAGATATTGCATTTAAGAGCGCCATGGGGAAAAAAAAAGTGAATGCTTTTTTTCTAATGCCAGAGGAAAAAAAACATTCCAAAGCAAAAAAAATGTGTCATTACATTTCCGAATTACTAATATTATGAATTCAATAAGTATCATCTTGTAACGGTATGAAGGGACTGTAGCTGAATATTTTGATTTAATCCTTCACGCTGCCCAACAAAAAGATGACATGGGGAGGTAGAAAAGATTTATGGAATCTCAAAAAACTACAAGCAGCATCAGTTATAAGTTAGTGCTCTCTTTGGGGCTCTACAATATGCGTAGATGAGTTAAATTTATATCTCACCTTTGGACTGTAAGACCATTAAGCCAGCTTATCGTAGTTTGCAAGAAGAGGCAAATTCATGTAGTTTCCAAATTCTGAATAAATGATGTGTTGGAAAAGTGTATTTTTTAAAGGCTTTCTGGTGGGTTCTGTTTCTAATTTTATTTGTTGTGCTAGTGATTCAGTCCCTAAGTTGTGTCTGACTCTTCAAGATTTTGTGGACCATAGCATGCAGTGGAGCTCTGCCCTCCAGTATTTCCCGGAGTTTGTCCAAACTCACATTCATTGTGTTGACACTATCTAACCATCTCATCCTCTGCCTTCCTCTTCTCCTTTTGCCTTCCATTTTTTCTAGCATCAGGGTCTTTTCCAAGGAGTCCTCTCTTCTCATTTGGTGACCAAACTGTTTGAATTTCAGTTTCAGAATATAATGCCAAAATATTTCATTTTAGGGGGGAAAAAGGCTAAAGAACAGATAGCAATGACGGTTAGACTTGTATACTGCTTCACAGTGCCTTCTCCAGGTGGTTTACAGAGTCAGCATATTACCCCCAACAATCTGGCTCCCCATTTTACTGACCTTGGAAGGATGGAAGGCTGAGTCAACCTTCAGCCAGTCAGGATTGAACTGCTGACAGTTGACAGAGTCAGCCTGCAATAGTGCATTCTAACCACAATGCTACCACAGCTCCTTTCTTCTTTCCTTCTTTCCTTCTTTCTTTCCTTCCTTCCTTCCTTCCTTCCTTCCTTCCTTCCTTCCTTCCTTCCTTCCTTCCTTCCTTTCTTCCTTCCTTCCTCTGCAATAGCCCTTAGACTTATATACCACTTCACAGTGCTTTTACAGCCCTCTCTAAGTAGTTTACAGAGTCAGCCTTTTGCCCCCAACAATCTGGGTCCTCATTTTACCCACCTCGGAAGGAGGGAAGGCTGAGTCAACTTGAGCTGGTTGGGACTGAACTCTTGGAAGTGAGCAGAATCAGCCTGCAATATTAACCACTGTGCCACCATGGCTCCTACTTATAGTAATATCACTTATTATCCCCAATAATCTGGGTCTTCATTTTACTGACTTTGGAAGAATGAGTCAACTTTGAGCCCAATGAGATTTGAACTGCCAAATTGCAGTCAGCAGAAGTAGCCTGCAGTATCGCATTCTAACCACTGCGCCACATGATTCTAGGCTGTATCACTTGAGTATCATGACTATCACTTCCATGGTTTGGTTGTAGCCTTCCAAACTGAAAGGCAGTTCCTAATTCTATAAAAACATAACTTTTTTTTTTATTTATTTAACCAAATTTAAGTATCACCTATTTCACACTCAGAGATGGTGAGATAGCTTTGAATTTGATTTGACTTACTGAGACATTTCTGAACTTAATTTCTAGTTTCTTGTACCAAAATTCAGGTCAGGCTTTGGTGATGAATGATCTCATTATTAATTTGATCTTTGAAAAAAGTCTGGAATAACATTATTCCACCCTAATTTTATTCCAAGATCTGTCATCCCATCAATCTGTACTATTTTTTTTAAAAAAAGGAAAGAGGAAGAAAGAAGAGAAAACATGAATTTAACAAGTGGTATATGATATCTTTTGATGGTGGGCTTTATAATTTAACTACAGGTTCTTATATTTCCAGTCTGTCTTTCTAGTCAAAATATGGCTACCAGGGCTACTAAGACCAGATTGCAAAACTTCTTCTTAGCTATTTGACAAGAATAAGTTCTATTCGGCAAGAAAAACCAAAATGCACAGGTATAGAATAGATAATACCTGGTTCCACAGCAATAGTTTTAAGAAGGATCTAGGACAGCTTAAATATGAGCCAGCAGTGTGCTGCAGCTGCCAAAAAAGCCAATACAGTCCTGGGTTTGCATCAACAGACGAATAGTATCAAGATCACAAGAAGTGTTAGTACGGCTTTATACTGCACTGGTGAGACCACACTTGGAATATTGTGTCCAGTTTTGGTTGTCATAATACCAAAAAAGATGTTGAGATTCTAGAAAGAGTGCAGACAAGAGCAACAGAGATAATCAGGGGATTGGAGGTAAAAATATACAGTGAAGAGTTATGGGAACTGGGTATGTATGGTCTCATGAAGGAAAGGACGAGTGGAGACATGATGGCAGTATTCCAATATTTGAGGGACTGCCACAGAGAGGAAGGGCTCAAGCTATTTTCTAAAGCACCTGAGGGCAGGACAAAAAATAACTTGTGGAAGGTTATCAAAGATAGATCCAACCAAGAACTAAGGGAAACAGTGTGAGTCCTCCATCACTGGAGGCTTTTAAGAAGAGATTGGACAGCCATTTGTTTTAGTGTATGGTCTCTTGCTCGGGCAGGGGGCTGAACTAGAAGACTTCCAAGGTCCCTTTTAACTCTGTTTTTCTGTATTCTTGCCAAGAAGTGGGTTATCATTGCTTTCTTCCTATAAGTTTTTTTCCTAAACTTCCCAAAAGTTTTTTATTATTATTATTCAGAAGCAGACTGCTCCATTCCTCCTTTCCCAAACCCTTTTGTGTAAAAAAGGAGACTGTGTTTTAAAAAAAATGCATTTTAAGGAATAGGGGAGGTTGTAACTCAGAGCGAAAAACTTTGCTTTTCTTACTGAAGGCTTATGTTCCATCTCTGGCATCTTCGTGTAGCACCAGGAAAGACTCCTGTCTGAATCTCTGCACTCAGCCAGAAGGATCAAAGAACTCTCTTGCAGATGAATGGGTGTTCTCTGCCCTTAAAAGCAAAGAGCTGGCAAAGGTGCTTTGTCCTTTCTTTGACTTGCCAGTTCAATTCAGCTGAATGTGATGCCTTATAATGTATTGCAGCCAGGCAAATATTTAGGAATAAGATGGCATGGCAAAGGCTCAAATTTCAAAGGCAAGGGTCATTCATAAAGTGTCCTTTTTTCCCAGAATTTGCTGTAAATGATGTCTTCCAAAACTGATTTGTGGCTCAGGAAGAACATTTTCATTGAACACACACACACACACAAACACACACACACACACTTTGCAAAATCATACGTCTGCACTTATGAGTGATGCGGTAGCCTAGAGGTGGAGTTCTGGCCTCACCATCAGGAGGCTGTGAGTTCGATCCCAGGTAGAGGCAGATATTTCTCTCTCTGGGCACAATGAGAATATATCTATGGAACAAAACTCCTCATTGGCGACAGGAAGGGTATCTGGCCAGTAAACACTCAGCTCTGTTCAGTTGCCCAGATTCCATCCCGCATGGGATTACGGGGTCATTAAACGATAAAAAATAAATTAATATGGTTGCTCTTACTCAAATGCTTTGCCCTGAGAAGGAAAAGAATAGGGAGTGGAAGGAAGGAAGGTGAGCAGGCAGGTTGCTATGCTATTTTTGAATGATGAGTCAAAGAAAGAAGGGAAAGTTATAATTAAAATTGCAATAACACAGGGAAAAAAGTTATGACAAAATGAGTAAAGTCCTTACTAGAATGGGCTCTTGAATAAATCAGATAGGAACAAAAGGCAGATGAGAACACTCTGTTAGCTGTCATCCCTTTGTATGGTCTACAGTGGAAATGATGGGAACTTTTTCTTAACTCTTTAACAAAAGTTAAACTGACGTTGATAGTCATTTGTCAATCCTATATCTAAAGAAGTTCAGCTTCCTGATCACATGACCCTGGGACAATTCAACTGTCATAAATACATATCTGTTCCAAAATGCCTAATTTTTGATCATGAAGATGTTGTGAAAATTGTAAGTTTGAAAACTGGTCATAAGTCACTTTTTTCAGTGCCATTGCAACTGTGATGTCTCCCTTGGACAGCTCCTCTGATTTTTCCTTGGGGGACAGCTCGAGGGAGGATGAATTCATTCCTGGCATATCAGGACCTGAGTTAATTAATAACTCTGAACTGCCGGCTGAAAGATTTATGGGGAGGACAGTTTGCAAGTCAGTGAAGAGGAGGAGGAGCTGCCTTCGGTGGTGGATCCGAGAGCACACAGGGCAGAGAAAAGACAAAAGCAAAGGAGATCTGCCAGATTACTCAGGAGAAGGCCCTATCTGCCTTGATGTGCTTCACTGGAAAGCTAGTTATCACGGCAAGCAGAGGGAGGTGTTGCTGAGAACAACGTGTTGAGTTTCTGGCTTTGTGTTTGTTCCTCGTGCTTTCTGCTTGACTTGGTGTCTTGGAGACTCTGAACTTCTCTTGCCAAGGTGTAATTTCAGTTTGTCTGCTGGATTTAAGTTTGCTTGCTGAACTTACTTGTTGGAGCAACTTTGTATTGTTTTATGGATTATTGGTCATTGCCTCGTGTAGTAATCTTGGCCTGCTTGTGATTGGATTTGTTTGGGACAGTTCTGAGTCTGGGAAGGGAACTTCCATGCAACATTAATAAACTCTCCAAAACACACTTTATTTATTTGTTTATTTATTTTATTTATTTATTTTGTCAAGCAATTATAAGATAACAGGTATACATATAAAAAAAACAACAGTTGGACAGGGACGGTAGGCATGTTGGTGCGCTTATGCACACCCCTTACAGACCTCTTAGGAAAGGGGTGAGGTCAATAGTAGACAGTCTAAGGTTAAAGTTTTTGGGGTTTGGGGAAGAAACCACAGAGTCAGGTAGAGGATTCCAGACATTGACCACTCTGTTGCTGAAGTTGTATTTCCTGCAATCAAGTTTGGTGTGATTAATCTTGAGTGTTTATCTATTGTTGTTCTTGTATTGTTATGGTTGAAGCTGAAGTATTCATTGACAGGTAAGTCATTGCAATGTATAATTTTAGATACTATACTAAGCTTTGACTGAAGGCGACATGGTTCTAGGTTTTCTAGGTCTAGAATTTCAAGTCTGGTGGCATAAGGTCTTCTGCAGCGAGTAGAGGAGTGGAGAACTCTTCTTGTGAAATATTTTTGGACTTTCTCAACTGTGTTAATATCAGCTACATAATGTGAGTTCCAAACTGATGAATATGTTCAAGTATTGGTCTAACAAAAGTTTTGTCTGCTCTAGTTCGTAGTTGCATGTGTGTGTGAGTGTGTGGGGCAGCACAGTAACTTTGAACACTCACTAAACAAATTGTAAGTCAAGGGCTGCCTGTGTCATCACTGTATTTGTGAGTTATGTAGATGGTGCTGCCATCCCTCTGCAAGAACTTGATGTGTTTGGTTTATGAATTGTCCACATTTCTTTGATAAACTGGGGACGAATCGTTTTGACTTTTGTCAAAACTGAGGGCAATCAGTAATTCTGCTTCACAGAGGAAATCAAACACGACACACTCCTGCTGACAGTGAGAACAGTTTTAATTTATTAAAGCGCTCAAAAACTCAATATGAGCTCATGTTACTGTACATGAGTAATAATAATAATCCTCTAAAGGTGGATGAAAATGCCAAATCCAGTTTAAACATTTGGCCGACGGTGCAGCAGTCAATAATAATAATAATAATAATAATAATAATATAATATAATAATAATCACATACATCACTCATCATCATCATCATCTCATCATCATCAGTCTCATCATTCATCGATCATCGATCATCACAAAATGACAATAATCATGCCCTTCATCCATAGCCATCTTTGACAGATTCTTTTTACCAAGGAAAAATAGGTGACGTGGAATTTTTCGGGCCAGTTACAGACAACGCTGAACAAGAAAAAAAGGCCACTGGAGAAGAAAGGACAAGACCTTTTGTAAAGCATTTGTAAACTGACAGAGTAACAGGTTGGAAGGACCTTGTAGTCATCTAGTCACCCCTGCCCAAGCAGGAACGCTTATACATTTCTGGCAGTCCAGATCCTCTTCTTGAAAGTCTCAAGTAGTAAAAGATCCACAACTTCTGAAGGCATTGGTTGATCTGTTCTCACTGTCAGAAAATTTATCTTATTCCAGTTGAACTTTCCTTGTTCAGTTTCCATCCATTATTTCCTTGTCTGGCTTCAGGAGATTGGAAAATAGCTGAAACCCCCCCTCCTCTCTGTGGCAGCGCCTTCAAACATTGGAAACTGCTATTCCTGCTCCCTGGTCCTTCTCTGTCCCTAGACTAGCCAAGCCCAGTTCCTGTAACCATTCTTCATATGTTTTAGTCTCCAGTCCCCTCATCATCCTGGTTGTTCTTCTCTGCACTTTATAGTCCAGACATTATAGTGACTTGAAAAATATGGGAAGCAGCTCCGTAGCCAGACCAGGCGCTTGGGGCAAGTTCCCCCCTTCTGCCCTTTCCCCCCTCCCCTCACTACCTCATGTTGTTTGCAATGCAAGTGACACAAGCCTTGTGTTCCCATGGCCCATGTGGGTGGCACAGCCTTGTGTTCCTGCGCACAGCCTGGATTAATTGCCTTGGGGGTGACATTTCTCTCCAGATCACCAAAATTTTCTCATGGACCACCAGTGGTCCCCAGCCCACTGGTTGGTGACCACTGGACTAGAATACCTCCAAGGTCCCTTCCAATTCTGTTATTCTGTTATCATGCTTCCCAAGATCATTTTCAGAAGTGTGATTACAAAGCCGAATGTTTCCCATGCTGCTGTATATCTTAAGTGAAAAACTTTGCATTTTGTCTACTAAGCTAGACCCTGCTATATTTTCAGCCTATTCTTTGCCTGTTCAAGACTTTGCTGGATTTTATTTCTGCCTTCAAGAATAACAGCCATGAGGCCTGGGCAAAAGTTGAAAGACATTTATGATTTGAGAAAGATGTGATTGAAGGTGCCATTCAAAGCTGTAACAGTGCAACCCTCTTAGGAAAGTCAAGTGAAGCAGCAGTGTTCCATCACTTTGCTTCCCTCTGAGGCATCTTCTTATGTTCTCTAGCATTTGTACAAAAACTTCTGTGGAAAAGTCTTTAAAAAAAAACTTTTGCAACTAGGGTTGGAAGCTAAGAGAAGAGTAGTGTCACTGCAGACAGAAATTATCTAAAATTATAAAGGCATTTCAAATGGGTGTTGGAAACGTGAACCACATGAAGGAATGTTTTATCATGTTCTGTGGACATGTAAAAAAGCTGAAAAAGTAGATTTACAAACACAAACACACGCACGCGCACACACACACACACACACAAATATGTGAAACAAATTGCCTCCAGAATTTGTGAATGCTCCAACACTGGAAGTTTTTAAAAAGATGTTGGGACAACCATTGTCTGAAGTAGTGTAGGGTTTCCTGCCTAAGCAAGGGGTTGGACTAGAAGAGCTCCAAGATCCCTTCCAACTCTGTTACTCTATTCTATTTTATACCTTGATATAGTTTTTTTAATTGCTTAAGCCCATGTCACAC
>BHFT01053031.1:0-34645 GCA_004320025.1 Laticauda laticaudata | reverse complement strand
ACATATATATATATGTTTAAATGCATGCTTGACAAAATAAATAAATAAATACACAAATAAACAAACAAACAAAGGTAAATTTTGCTAGGCAGCTATATGCATTCTGAACATTCCTCATGAAACCAGAAGGGGCCAGTGTAGTTCTTCAGTGTAAACAAAAGGCTGATTTTCTCTAGACTAATTATACATTTATATTTATTTTTTAAATATATTTCTAGAGGAATTGATAAAGCATAAAGGCAAAATATAATCAAGATTTTAAAGTAGGATGATGTAGAAAATTAAAAATACATTGTAAAATATCAATTAAAAGTATTTCCATCAAGTAATGGAAAATAATGATGAGAACAATAGCAACATGAACAATGAGGAAAAGGAGGAGGAGGAGAAAGAAAAGAAGGAAAATGGATCTCAGTTGATAGAAAAAGTTTACATTTCCTAATTTAAAAAAAAAAAATCCACAGCTGCTCTATCTCAAGACCTGGGACAATAGCCACATTTTTGAAGACCACCCAAATATCATTATGGTGGAATGTCTGTGGAGATTCTCAGTCATCCAGGTCATGGTTGTCCCAAAGTTGCTTTTCAAGAGGCAACTGGACTTTCTGGTTTTTCTTTGAAGACATTTTGCTTCTCATCCCAAGAAGTTTCTTCAGCTCTGCTCCATTAAGAAGTTTCTTGGATGAAAAGCGAAATGTCTTCAAAGAAGAACTGAGACGTCCAGTTGGCTTTTGAAGAGCACCTTTGGGACAACCATGACTTGGACAACTGAGAAGACATTCCACTGTCCACATTCCACCATAATGATAGTCTGTGGTCTTCAAAAATGTAGCTATGAAAAAGCACTTGTGGGATATTATGGTGGAAGTCACATGGATATCTGAGGGGGATTGTCAATTCAAAGGACAGGTGCCATTGCAATGAAGGCCACTTCTTAGATCTTGATAGTTGGCATAGCTTACTTGAAGGATCTGAAGTGCACCAACTCTGCTTGATATTAATGGATGAAGATGGGATATAGGTAATCCCTCAAATAACCTGACTCCATATCATGACAGACTTTATAGATGACTACCAACACTTGTATCATAACCAGTGCAGCTTGCAGAGTGGAATTACATGGAAATATTGAAATACGCCCATGCTGCCTTGTGGCATTGGACTTTGGACCAGCTGATTGCTCCATAACTTTCTGGAGAACAACAGTAGCAGCAGCAAATGACAATGTCAAACTGTCTCCTGTTATACCTTTTTTTCAAATGTTGCACAGGCCATTGTCATTTTCAGCAAGCAGCTGTTGCCTGGGTTGGACTGAGCAATGCTGGGTTCAATTACTTTAGGATAAACAATCTGATTTACAGCTCTGCACTCGTGTTGCCAGATGTTCAAATCACATGGGATGGATTATCTCACATTAGAAAGTATATGCTCCACTTCCATACATTCTTTTTCTTGGCTAAACAAAAATCCAAAGATGAAGTACTGGCTCTATATTATATTATTAATAATCACTAAATAATAAATTGACCTAAGGGAAGTTGCAAGCAGAACAAACCATGCAAGTTGTTTATCTTAAAGATGACAATCTTGCTTAGAGTGTAAATATTCCTGGAAAAAGACTCTGTATTCCCATAAGCAAATTCATGGAGAATGTGTCCAGCAATTGCTATTAGACCTCAATGTTTTCGGGAACTATACAGTATCTCTGATCAGTTGATGAAGGACAAGGTTGTGAGAGTTCTTTTGGCTTCTTGCGCTTAACTTCAGTGACTGCTGTCAGAAAAATTATGCTGGATTAAATGGAGACAGGTTCTGAACTGACCATTTAATTGGGATTAGTTTGTATGACAAAGGTCTACATAGTCTGATAGATTTCTAATTTGTTTCTCCTGATAGGTTTCTCCTTATTTGTTTCTCCTTATTATACAGGCAGGGGGACTTTTTTACAGCATATTGCTTAATTCTTTCTCCTTGATTAGTGTGTTGTGCTGCTAGGTCTTAAAGGGGAGGAGTAGGGATCATCAGGGGAAAAACCAAGACATGAGCACAGGTAAAGGTGAAGGTTCCCCTCACACATATATGCTAGTAGTTTCCGGCTCTAGGGGGTGGTGCTCATCTCCATTACAAAGCCGAAGAGCCAGCATGGTCTGAAGACATCTCTGTGGTCATGTGGCCGGCATGACTAAATGCCGAAGGCGCATGGAGCACTGTTACCTTCCCATCAAAGTGGTTCCTATTTTTCTACTTGCATTTTTACATGCTTTTGAACTGCTAGGTTGGCAGAAGCTGGGACATGTAACGGGAGCTCACTCCGTTATGAAGCGCTAGGGATTTGAACCACTGAACTGCCGACCTTTACGATCGACAAGCTCAGCATCTTAGCCACTGAGCCACCATGTCCCTGAGCATAGGTGCACTTAAAATCAAAATTAAACAGACAGAACACTGTAAAACTCTCACTTCAAAATTCAGAGGTTTATTGAATTTAAAACATAGCAAACATAAAGCAGTTACATTAATCACATTGCAATGAGAGTCAGTCTGACAAGCCGTCAAGGGGATGGCTTGAGACTTGATTGAGAACCTCCCATTACACAGCCTCGGGTTCTAATCACAAGGAGACATGACTTTCTGAAATCTGCCACTCTGCCATAGCAACAGAGGCAGTTGCTAGCTATTTTTGTATACGTAACCAACAGAAGTTCCACTTTCCCCACGATCTTAGCCCACCACATTGTGCCAGTTAAGCAGCTGTCCTGCTTGCAAAGCACAATTTCAACGTACGTAGCATCACTTCCACATACTCGGGGGGCACAAGCCCATCACACAGGCATCCCTGAGTTTTCATAACTTAATCAATGCTGCACTGTGTGCTGGGTCTGTGACCTCAAGATCGTCACACATATAGCCATTCCTTGATTATGAGATATGAGATAATATGTGTAAGTAGGTTTCAGGATTCTGTAACTCTTGCATGCAGGTCAGTGGTGGGATTCAAATTTTTTTTTTACCATTGGTTCTGTAGGCGTGGCTTGGTGGGTGTGGCAGGGGATGGATACTGTAAAATCTCAAGTCAGAGGTGGTATTTACTCAAAACTGCCACTTACCTATTCTCCAGAACTGGTCAGAACCTGCTGAATACAACTTCTGATGCAGGTAATCTCATATGGATGCTGGACCTAGCCCAAGTTCCCTGAGATAACAACAAGCCAGGAAACTGGATCAGGGACAGCATCAATAGCACTTAGGACACAGGACACAGAATGATAAATCAATTCTTTAATATTTTAATCATAACATTAATAATTAATGCCACAGTTTAATTAATTAATTTTTAAAATTAATAATTATGTATTTCATAATTAAATAACATTAATACTTCATGATTTGATATTTTTTTTTACTTGTTTTATTATTTGTAAACCGAGAGTCTTTGCAGAGGAGGTGACATAAAAATGTAAATAAATACACATACACACACACATATATATGTTTTTTTTAAAGTTTTCGTGGGTACTTACATGTGTGCTGTTCAGCTTCCTTCGGGTATTATCTCACGTCATTGTAGTGCTTTTAAAGTTGTANAGCCTGATGATGGCAGATGAGATTCTGCTGAAACGTTGTTACAACTTTAAAAGCACTACAATGACGTGGGATAATACACATACATACACAAATATACACTGCAAAGCAGTGTAAGCCCTGTTCCTTGTGTATATGCAATTGTGCAATGGAAGATTGTCTACACAGCATATAGAGGGGCAGAGGTTGTGACATACTGAAGATACTACTGAAAAATAATATAACTCTTATGGAATGGAATGAAAATATGGCTTGTAATTTTAATAAAAATCAATGTGCTTGATTTAGGATATTGGGCTGGCTTCTCTTGGAGCATCTGATGAGGATATTGAGAAATTATCAACAGTGAGTACAAATCAGATTGTCAAGCACCGGGGAAATCAGGAGATGCATGCAGTTCAAATGAGCTATTGCAAGCTTAAGCATTCTACATGAATCTGGCCAACTAATGGTTAAGGGGAATGATAAGAAAGGCATTCAAGGAGGGCTGGATCTCTTGCAAGTGCGCAGGGACTCATAACTTATAATGCATTTGGCCCCACTTTTAGGCTCAGCCTGGTCATCTCCTACATACATTTCACAGCAGAAATACAATGCCAAAGAACCACGGGTATTCAATAACATACATGAATGGAACATATCACGTAAATATTCTATGGTTTCCAAAAAGCCAGGACATACTGCTTATTTATTGCAAGAAAATCATATTGTGCTGTTTTTCCATACACGGAGAGGGGGAGGGACGGAGAGAGACAGAGAGAGAGGGAAGGAGGGAGAGAGGGAGAGAGAGAGATTCTATTGATTCTATCATCATGTATTATGTTCTTACAGTATAGGATGCCTCCCCCATATCCAGCCATCCAGGATGCAAGTACCAATAGCATGGCTTTTTCCAATCTACTGTCCTTCAGTATATTGGCCATCGAAATAGGAACTGCTTTCTAACATACCAGGAAAGTGCAAAGTTGGAAAAAGTGGTTAGATAGGTGCAATTCTCATTGGGACATCTTTTTATTTCCCCTTCTTCTTTACAATACTGAACTTTGGTGGCCCCAATTCAGCTCGTGGCTATTGTGCTGTTGTTGTTTTCACAGAATGCATCAAATATTGTATCAATCAGAGATACAGTGAGAAAATTGAAAGGTTGCCAACATTATACTCTCTCATCCCAACAAAGAAGTATCAAGGGAAATGAACAAATAACTTCATTAATCCAAGGATGAGTGGTAGCAAATGCTGGATTAAGAACTGGGAATGTTTTTTGCTTTTATTTCAGATGAGTTCTCATAATCTGTTTTTTTCCTTCTCTTCTTCTTAGTTCTATTGGTTTACAGTTGAGTTTGGCCTCTGCAAACAAAATGAATCTATCAAAGCCTATGGAGCAGGCCTCCTCTCTTCCTATGGAGAACTGATAGTAAGTTTTAAAAAGTGTTTTTGTCTGATATAGGTCTTCCCTAGAAACACCGACAGCTTAAGAGTCTGCAATATTTTGCCACAGATGGGCATTACCATCAGGAAACACTGGAGGGTAACTCAGAGGCAAATGTTTATAAGATTTATTTTAAAATGAAATAAAACTCTTCACAGGTGATAAGTGATAAGTAGAATAGATCCATTAAAATAAATGGAACCTGAACTGTCCAGTGGAGTATTTTTATATGACACCCCTTTTCATATACAATATGCATAAAAATATGCAACATCTAAAGAAAGGAGTAGGACCTCAATTCTTATCTTGATTTTTTTTATGTCCCTCTATCCCAACCCATGGATGCCCTTGAATTAAGATAGTTCTGATTGAACTGTTATTAGGTGACTTAGCATCAGAGGTGGTATTCAGCCAGTTCTGACAGGTTCTGGAGAACCGGTAGTGGAAATTTTGAGTAGTTCAGAGAACTGGCAAATACCACCTCTGACTGGCCTCACCCCCATCTATTCTCTGCCTCCCGAGTTTCAGCTGATTGGCTGGATCTTCTTTTGTTGCCCTGGACAGGAGAATGGAGCTGGAAAGCAGGTTAGTGGGATGGGGAAGGAATGGGATTTTGCAGTAACCTCCCCCTGCCATGCCCACCAAGCCACACCCACCAAGCCACACCACACCCACCAAGCCACACCCACAGAACCAGTAGTAAAAAAATTGAATACCACCACTGCTTAGCATGCAGGCATATTGATGTAAAATTTCCCCCGAATTAGTAAAATTTACAGTAATTCAATTGAATCGATGAGATTTACAGTAAATCATGCCTATTTTAAATCCTATTGTTTTTATTGGACCTGTTTTAAATTCAATGTATTTTTATAGAGACATAAAGTGCCTGTAATCTATATACTGCTGGCCACTGCTGGATGCTATGCCAGTATTCACCATCTAGCTAAGCTGGCTGAGAATTACAGAAGATGTAGTCCAGGGTAACTTTAAGGCACCACTTTGGGTGGAAGATTTCACTTGGCTGCCCTAGCTGAAGTTACCCAAAATGATTCCAGTTGTAACATTGTTGTTAAATATACTATCTGTTTATAAAGCAATGGCTAGCCCATGTTTTTAAAAGAAGGCAAATTTCATAGTTCATTTTCAAATACCACTTGGCCTCGAAAGTCATTTTGTCCTTCAAATGGGAGGTGACATTTAAACATACTCTTTCTGAACCCATAACTTACCATGACAGTGAATGCGATGTCTCTTGAACTTTAGAAAACTGACCAATGCACTCAGTTTTGCAGTATATTTTTACTGTGTGTTCAGCTGTTCTGCATTATATACAATGAATTTTATGTTAACACCCAGGCTGGAGTTGAGCCCATGTACAGTAAAATGAAATGGCCCATAGTTCACAGCTGGCAGGCATTTTTCCTCTGCATGCTTCATTTGCTGAAAAACAAACCTCCCTTCGTTGTGAAAGGTTATGTCGGGTCATCAAGCACTTTTTAAGCATATCTTCCCACTGCCAGAATGAAAGAGCCAGAAAGAAAAGCTCGGTCTGAGATTATAAAAACTTTTCAGCATGTATTCGTACGCCTTGAGCATTATGTCTCTGTATATTATTACAAATGGATCTGGTTTAAATTTAAGGAATATTCACAGGGAGAATCAACTCAACATCATGCAATTGCAAATGAAATAATTGAGCTAAAATTCAACATTTGGAAGAGAATTAAGGCTGCTTTTTTCCCTTAAATTTCCTATTTCTGAATTTCTTTTTTCCCTTAAATTTCCCTTAAATTTCCTGTTTCAAAAGATAAATATGTCCTTGGGCTAGCTTAACTCCTCATGATTGCTGTACATGACCAAAGGCATGTGTGTGTGTGTGTGTGTGTGTGTGTGTGTGTGTGTGTGTGTGTGTGTGTGTGTGTGTGTGTATTTTAGCTTCCCAGTTTAATTTACTCCTTTGGAATTCCTCAGCATCTATCCAGCTACAACTAAATCTGATTCTGAATAACTTTTGAGCATGGAAAGATTAGGCAGGGGTCAAATTAGATACCAACACCTTTGACACAACATAATAAATGTGGGCTTTGTTGAGTCATATTAGAATGCCATCACCATTTCTGGAAAAACATCCTCTTTGTCTTTTCTTTCTTTCTTTCTTTCTTTCTTTCTTTCTTTCTTTCTTTCTTTCTTTTTTCTTTCTTTCTTTCTTTCTTTTCCTGACACTTCCAATAAGAGTCATAATATAAGGACTCAGGTAGGGATGTATCTCTGGAGTAGATGTTCATAACCTGGACACCATCCAGACTCATAGATGTCAGCTGCCAAAATCAAATCTCAGTCATAGTCACTGTGCCTGGGACTCCTGGGAACTGAGAACCATATACTTGGAGAGTGCCAAAGCTGGGTAAAAGCTGCTTTGAAGATTCTTCTCCTCCCCCCCCCCATTGGCAATTAAGAAATACAGTAGCAAGGACTACCATGGTTGTAATGACAGACTGAAGACAGCTCCACTTTTGTGGAGTCAACAACAGTGTTGAATAGAGGAACTGGTGAATTGATCAGGTTCTTGGAACTCCTCTCTGGATCAAGGAGAGAACAGTAATCAATCACCCACACATTTACGCCATATGAAGAGATAATAATATAGCAATCTCCAGCAAATTTGATAATTCTGGGATCCAGGGAAAAAAACATCTTGACCAAACCGTGGCTAAGCATCTTCAAAGAGATATTGGATTCATCCACTTCCTCTCTTAACTAATCTAGGAAGTTGCTCATTATTAATTTACTAGAAGTTAAGAATCTTCTAAATGATGTTTTATTACACTGGGAGAATCTCCTTCTACTCTGGATGAAAGAAGTTCCATGTAAGTTTAAGAATTAAAAAGAAAGATTTCCTTTCTGGAAAACAGCCAGAGGGAGAGACTAGAATGTGGATGTTGATAAGTTAATGAGCTAGAATTGAAACTTTGTTTTCTGTGGTGTGCTAAAGTTTTAATAAAAGAATATATGAAGACTTTAAAATTAACTTTAAGAAATACTCTTATAAGAAAGGTTTGCTGACTGGAAAATAAACAGATGATAAGAGGGGATTTTGAAGATTGACTAGAGGGAATTTGAAAAAAAATAAGTATAATTAAAGGAAAAAAGTTCCAGTGGAGCAATGCTATTTGACTAGAGAAGAAATTAAGGCTGTTAGGGAACACTGTTTCCTAACAAAGAATGAGACTGATTTGAATGTGGATTTGGACTTTTTTAAAAAATGCGCGATTACAAAAGTGACATGGAAAAAGAAACACTGTGGGTCTGAAAATGGATTTTAAAATGTCAGAATATGACAAGGAAAAAGATGACCGAATGGATTTACAAACAAATAAATATACAAACAAACAAACAAACAAATATCCAGCTGATATTTTAATAAGGAAAGAAAACATGAATAACAACTCAAAACAATTATTTGGAAAGCTTTTTTATTTGGCTTTACAAAAAGGATGTACTGAACTACTGAAAATATTCCTGAAAGGAGACAAAGAAAAAAATGATAAGAAATCAATCTGTGGAACATTTGGGATTAAAAATCAAACTTTTTAAAAGTAAACAGAGGGATTATAAAGTATACTTATCTGACCAAGACCAAATAATATATACCAGTTCCTGATAGTTATAAATGGGTTTTCTTTTCTTTACTTTTTTACTAAGACTGAATAATGAAACTATAAAGGTTTGTTTATAAGTGGGAGAGATTTATTTTGCTTTATTACTTAAAGAAAGTGATCAGTTAGATTATATAGTGGATTTATTTAATTAAAGTCAATATGTTTGTGTGTATGTATATTTTACTAATTCTAGTAGCTTTTACTAAATTTTTGTTGATTAGTCTTAAATGATTAACAATTTGGTTTGTAAATGAAATATGGGAAGAAGAATTTTAAAAAAATATTAGAGAAGGTGTTATGTTTTAACACCTGGAGAGATGACTGGAGAGAGTGGAAGTAATCTTTTAGCTCTTTTTCTTGTTTTCTTTAATTTTATTTTCAGATCTCTGGCGCTCCTCTTTTTCTTTACTTTGCTTTCTATATTTTTCCTTTGCTTGCATTAGTCTTTTATCTTTGTACTTACCAACTTATCAACTTATTATTTAAAAAAAGAACACAGTAACAACAGTACTCCAGGTACCAAATAGTCTGGCCAATATACTTGGCTTGAAATATATTTGTTTGAAAATACTGAGCATGAGCATAGCACCTCTATTATTAATTAAAGCAACCACATCATTTTTGCATGCATGACTAAAAAAAATGTATTTTTTAATGGATTGATTAGTTGAATAGCTAGCTGGTTGGGAATAGATATTGTTTGATTCTTTATCGTGATGGTTCATGTAACAGAGGCAGTTTGGTATAGTTGTTAAGGCATCAGGCTAGAATCCCAAAGACTGTGAGTTCTAGTCTATCTTTAAGCAGGCAGGCAGAAGGTGACCTTGGGCCAGTCACTCTGTCTCAATTCTTGGAAAGCAGCAACAGCAAACCAGTGAAATCATGCCAAGAAAACAGTAGGGACTCATCCAGCCAGTCACCAGGAGTCAAAACTGACTAGAATGGACAAAAACAACAACAACCCAGAGAAACAAACAAAAAAGAAAACAGGATTTCCAATTCACAGTTTAAATAGTTCCACTATAGAGTGGAACTATAGAGTTTAATAGTTTAAAAATTAAGCTTAAAAATTAAAATCAAACACTTTACAATTTTGATATGAAATAAGTTTTGCTTAACTTTGCTCCATCTCATCTGTCTTTAAAAATGTACAAAACTGGACATTAGAAATGTGCAAATCAAATAAGTCTGAAAAAGCTGAATTAAATGTTGGTTTGCACAGAAAACAATTCAGTTGACTTCAATCTAAAATGAATTCTTCTGTTGTTCTTCACTAAAAGTATGCTTTATCAGAAAAACCAGAATATAAACCCTTTGATCCAGATGTGATGGTGGTCCAACCTTATCACGACCAGACCTTTCAGCCCATTTACTTTGTAGCAGACTGTTTTGAAGATGCAAAGTCTCAGCTACAGTAAGTATAAAGATGGTAGCTTCATATCACCAGATTAGGCTGATCTGGATTTATATCAAGAGTGCAAAATTTACAATCTCCAGATGCCCATGATCAAATGTATTCTGCAAAGTTCTGGTGAAGTGGGTGCTGAGTTATGATTTTCAATATGGGGGAAGGAAAACTATTAGATATACGGGAATAAATGTTAACCATATTTGGCAATTTGATGAAATGTTAACTAAAATTGAACTTTATTTGAAACAAAGTAACTCCATCCATTGGGGGGGGGGCAAGAACTCAGTGTGACTTTCAAGCTGAATGGAGCTCCCAACTTTAAAAAACTGTGTAATCTTGGTTTAGAACTTCTTTCATTAACATGTAGCAGGGATTTCTCATCTTTAAAGGTAGTTGGCATTAGTACCTTTGGAGGTACTAATTATAAATTGTATAAATTATAACTGAGGATATAATTATAAATTATTTACTGGTGAGGACCATCCAGAGGTGGACATAATCAGTTACAAAGCACTTATGACAATTGTTCAAGCCACTCACTTCCTTAGAATATTCTGGACTATCTATATTTACATGTTTCTTTTCTGGGCAATTAGACATACTGAGGTGAAGCTATTCATCTATTTTATTTTCCAAGAAAGGGATCCCAGATGTCTTCTTGGGAATAAAGGTTATACTAGGGCCTTCCCATTTTTTTTAATATTTGAAGGTTGTTTTTAAAAACCCTAATGATATATGTGTATGTGGATCAAAGGTAGGGGAAGAAATATGAAGTTCCACTCGTATATTGGATAGCACTCATCTTCAAAGAAACCAAACTCACAAGTAGATGAATGGTAATTGTTAAAGCCAATATTAGTTTAGTGTTATAGGTAATGGTATATTCTGTTGTCATGCAATTGGAAAAAAACTATTTTTCCTTCTTCAGACCAGAGATACATGCTTTGTTCCTTGCTCTATAGGAAATATGCTCTTACAATCAAGAAGATTTTTCCTCTTCACTACAATCCCATTACCTGCACCATGGAAGCTCTTGATTCACCACAGAAAGTATCGGAAATTGCCAGTCACTTGAAATATGAACTGACAACTCTCTGCCATGTTTTGGAAAAGCTTTTGTAAAATAATGGCCCTAATTTATGGTAGGTATAAGACAATCATTAGAATAGTGAAGATCTTTCCTCGTTTAAGTAAATTGTCTTCAACACTGGAGAAAAAAAGTTTTTGGGAAAGTTTTGTTGGGAAACAAATTTACTCCCTGTAATTTATTTTTCTTTATTGTCTTGGTTTTTTGATATAGCCCTACCTGACTAGATCAAAGGCCCTCAATCACTGGTTGTTAAATGTCTGTGCAATGTCTAAAAATCAATGTTCTTAAGGAACTGAGAAGAAATACCTTCTTAGGATTTATATTTTCTTCCTTTTTAATCTGTATTATTATCAATATCATCATTCTTTGCATCCTGCTTAGTAATAAAATTCTCTGGATGGGTTTAGGGTGATAAAACTTTAAAATAGAAGAGTCCTGACAACACAAGAAAGACATATCATTGTAAACATGAATATTTTATATAAAATGCCACAGTAAGAACAGTAATAATCATGTTTAGTAAAATTAGCACCGTCTTCCACATTCTCGGTGGGATGGAGGAGAATTCCTCATACAATAAACATATAGAAGGTCCCCATGAGTCTTTCAGGGAAGGTGTTCCATAGTTCGATGCCACCACAAACAAGACTTTCTGAATTTGATAATTCATCACCAAATAGTGATTGGCGAATATCTTCTTCATGAATTTATCTGATTCATCTATACCTGGCTCAATTATTATTATTTTTTCCAAATTTTATTGATTTTTTTTAATTAATCACATTTCTTAGTGTTTAATAAACATCGTGTTTTAATTTGCTTAACAATTCTGATTATATTCTTAATCTCCACCCCTTTTTTCCAACCACTGGTAAAATAGATTTCATGTTTGATAGTATTCTGTGTCTTCCTTCTGCTTAATTTTCAGTGTCAGTCTATCCATTTCAATGTCAGTCTATCTAGTATCTTCTTAATTATCTCTTCATCTTGTGGTGTTTCTTCATTTTTCCAATATTGTGTGAATATAATCCTTGCTACTGTTACAAAATGGCTCAGTTATTATACTCCATTAATTCAATAGTGGAAAATTAAAGTAGCTCTGATTATCTTTTCTCCTAGCTGCCAACCAAATTCATTGTACCTACCTAATTATCCATTCTTTTGTTGAGATTAGTTGTCTAGTCAGTTGATCTCTAAACCAGGATGATTTGTCTTGCCAGTTTGTCTAGTAACACTGCAGGGTTATTTATTTTTTATTGTAAGCATATGTCTGACAGTAAATAAATACATCGCCTAGAACTGCATTATTATTAAAGTTCACATTGCATTATTTTTAAGATCACAATATAATATAAATTTCAGCTCTTTTAACTGCATATTTTCCCACTGATCCATTTGTATATTACAGCTAAAATTCTTGGCCCATTTTATCATACATTCTTTAAGCTGTTCTTCCTCTGTTTAAAATATCAACAAAAGTTTAAAAAAATTAGCAATTACATGTTCATTATAGGTACATATTGTACTTCAAGCTATGACTTATTTGTTTCATAAGATTTTTTTATCTATTTTGACTGATTTTGTTAACTGTAAATAGGAAGGCAATTGACAATTGTATACTTCTGCTAAATCTCTCGATTTAATATTATATTCCCCTTAAGGATTTTCCAATAATTCCTGCTTTTTGCCTGCTGCTTCTCTTCTAAGAAATGTTTGTTATGTTGAGATCCACAGAAGTGGTTTCAGGCACCACCTGGGTTTATAACTATTCCATATTCTCAATCAACTTTAATTTAAAGTTTAATTTAAACTTTAATTTAAAGTTTATAAGTAAAATAAAAAACATTTATTAACTGGATCAAATATATAATTGTTTTTGTATGCCTGTTAAACACATTTTTTTCTGCTCATGGTTTTTCTTTAAAGAAGAACATTTGGTAGAATAATTATGTCAAAGTGCAGAAACTCTGTAGTGTGCATAGAAGACTTTGTTATTCGAAATATATGAATTGAAACCCAAACTAAATCAAAAAGCTGAATTGGCACTATATTCAAAGTTGAAAAGTTAACAAGACTAAACAGTATTTTGATTTAAGATGTGTGAACTCAGCCAGTGTGGTTTGTGAAGCATGCTTTACTACAAGTGTACTATGTGACTTACAAGTGTGTTAAATGAGTACAAACCATACCTTAATGTGTTGTGAGACCACAAGTAATGGTATTACTCTGATCACAATATCTTGAATGTCAACTATAGTGGTGGCCGCATCTGCAAAGAAGCCTTAATTAAGGCAAGTTGCAACTGTTTAATATTTTAGTGTTGTAATGATATTTTTTTGTCCACTAGATGACAGCATTACAACGATATTTTCTACCACCTCCATTTCATCTTGGCATTCTTTTATTTAAAAGAAATCACTTTTTTTAGTGTTAATTCCCAATAACAAACTGTAAAACTTTTGTAACTTCTATAGGAAACTATAGAAAGGAAGGAAGCAGGCAAAAAGGCACTTTAATGACTGTGAGGTTAGCCCCTTTATGACCCTGGTTTCTTTAGTTTTAATTTTCCTTGCATATTGAAAAAGACCCCTACTACAGCATGTCTACTGTAGTACAAAGCCAAAACAAATTAGTTTTGTTTCATTTAGGAATGGTTGATTGATGAGATGGAGGAGTAAAGCCTGTAGAACTTCATTCTCATAGTTGACTTATATTTGAAACTTCAGCAGTCATAATATATGTGATTTTCATCACAGGAAGATGTTTGAGCTCCTTGATCAATTTGGTGGGCTCCATTCTGCAGTTTTTTCAACATTGTTCTAAACTTTTGAAGCACAGGAACCAGAATTGTATGCAATACCTCAGATCCTGAGCTTCTATAAACAAATGTTGGCATTTTTATTTCCATTTCTCTTCCTAAAGATCTACAGCATAGAATTTGCCTTTTTTTTTCCCAGTAGCTCCGCACTGAACTGATATCTTTATTGTCTGATTCATTATGTCCCCAAGGATTTTTTTTTTAATTTGTTAGTTGCAGAGAGCTCAATGTGTATCTGAAGTTAAGAATTTTTATTTTAATGTACATTAGTTAAACTGAATTTACTATTTGAGTGATACTTAAGAGGCACTCTATATTTGGTATGGTTTTTACTACCCTGAATAATATCTCCTTTTTTACTAGTCTGCACTAGTATATTTTTACTAGTCTGCAAACGAGACCAGCTCTTGCTTACCTTTAAGTCAAGTTCTATAGCATCACTCTAACATAGATCTTTGCTTTCTGGTTTTTTTTAATTAAAAAAGCAGGTTTTAAGAACCATAATAATTTGCTAATTACTGCAGCCCTATATTCAACTGTGAAGTACGCTGACAGTCCAATGTACTTTGCATAGGAAGTGAAATTAAATTGAATAATTCAACCTGAACTCATTTGATATACCATAACGGTTAAGACACAAGACTAGAAACTGGAAGACCATAAGTTCTAGACCTGCTTAGACACAAAGCCAGCTGGGTGACCTTGGGCCAGTCAATCCATCTCAACCCCAAGAAGCAGGTAATGACAAATTACTTCCAAAACAAAAAACCTTTGGAAAGAAAACTTCAAGGACTTGTCCAGGCAATTGCCAGGAGCCAACACTGACTCAAGGACACCAAAAATCAGCTAGATATTGTTGGTTCCATAATTAGGGTTGTTAAAGCTCCTCATATGGGAGATTTTCACAGTAATAAAATAAATTAAAATTACAACAGTAACAACAGGGTAAATGTCAAAACATATTTAATATATTTCTTAGTGTTTTTTCAGTTCCACAGCAGACAAACATTCATATCACCAAAAAAGGAAATGGATACATTTGGGGCATTTATTTGCTTGATGGTAGGATAAGAAAGAAAAGAAGCTAACTGGAGGGAAAGGAACTCATTCAACTGAATACAGTTTAAAAACAGCATGAAATGGATGGTTTACCCTGCTGACAATAAGTTTTGGTGATACAGCTGAAGATTCTGGTAGACAAGAAATCCCAACATCTGGCACTCTTTTGGTAAATGTGCTTGACAAACTCATAAATCAACATATCACCCATGTTTTCATCATAGACATTTCTATGGTATTTTAATGCTCTTTGAATAACCAAACTGCAATAAAAATAAGCATATTTTAAACACACAAACTATATATTGAAGTAACCTGAATATGGCTTTCTTGCCAACTTTATATCTTCCTAGTATGTTGGAGTATAACTTTTGAATTCTCCGACAATTGAATGTCTCTCAAGACACATGACTTGGAAAGACTACTCTACACAATGAGTTCCCTTAAATATAATTATAGGTAGTTTTGAGTAGATGTGGACAGTATTGTAGAATGAACTACTAATGCAAAACTATATGGGCATCTCTATATGGGCATTACCTGTGAGTAATTCATGCTGTAAAAGTACTTTTTTTTGAATGCAACTACTTGCAACATAAATGGGCAGAAGATTTCTTTTCAAAATTTGTCCTTAGTGATTGGGAAAATTTCACAGACTTGATATTGGCTGATTTTTGCATCAGTTTTATTAAAAAAAAATCTCAAAAAGAGGGGGAAAGGTTCAAAAGAGCATGGATTCCAAAGACTCACCTTCAACACATTGGTGGAGATCCCTAAGTGATAGAGTTAACTTACAACAGTGTGATTCTGGAAAGCAACCTGATACTCAATATGGAAGATCTATGAAATGTTTACAGCACTGCCAGCCTGGAAAGACAGACCAAGAAATACACTGACAAAATAAAACAGATGAAAGTATTGCACAAATTGTTTGCCCAAAAACCTTTCTAGCCACAATATGTGAAAATCCACCCAAGCCAATCCAGCTTTACCCCCTTAACTGTTCTTTTCTTTTCTAAAGTCTAATCCTTTATTTAGGGCAGTATTTTTCAACATAACCATGGAAGTATCTTCAGACATTGCTAGCTCCCTTTGCTAGGAAATGGAGATGAGCACCACCTCCTAAAGTCAGGCAAAATTGGACAAGAGTAACCTTTATCCTTTTTTTTTTCAACTTCAATAACTTCATGACGTGCAGACTTCAATTCCCAGAATTCCCTAGCCAGTATGCTGCCTAGGTAGTTCCACAATTCTTTAGAAGAAACATTGATTTAGGGCTATGTAGAGGCTGGACTTAAAGATATTGTTGGAATGTATATTTGATCAAGTTTTCAAAATCCTCCCCTGAGCACAGATCAGCAATGCTTAATTTTGCTGTCCAAATTTTAGTTCATAATCATCCTCAACACAGATTGACTTTGGAAAGAGATTTTAGATTTGCATGCCAAAGAAAGATTTAGGAGTCACTGACCCACAGAGCACAAAAAACCCTAGCAACCCACAAATCACCCTCTGCTGCCTTTATTCCATTTACCTTTGGGTGGTTTTTGACTAACTCACATCCAACTCTCAGAATTAAATGGAAATCCTTGTTACTTTGGCAGGGGATTTTCATCTTTAATGGGAACAAAGAAAAATGAACAGTTAGTACTTTTGAAGATCTGTTATAATTCCAGTTGAATCTTTTTCTCCTCTGTTCTCTGGTGGTAGAGAAAGAAGCAGAAGAATTAAGCTAGAACAAAGAACTGTCTTATGGGTAAAAAAAGCCATGAGAAGAATTTGTTAAGGTAGCCTTTCGTAAGAAGGTAGCCCTTCCCTACCTATGTAGGATAATGGAAGTCATAAAGCCTCACATCTGCAGGAAATCAGGTTGGAGATGAAATTTAAAATTCACAAACCTGAGAGGTGTAAAAATTAAGACTGGCATTCTGTTTGGCCGCCATTTTAAATCATGGTTTGTTGAATGAATCACAATTCACACAGTACCCTAATCCACTCGATTATATTTGTATGTAAGATCAGAATTAAAAATAAAAGATTTCAGCATTCTTTTAGCCAAAATAAGTTACTTCCAGGACCACTTGCCCCTCATATTGTTCCCTTTTCATCAGTTGGAAAAGGAATAACATCTCTTAGCTTTGGTACATGACAATTTTATTCATTTGGTGATATTTAACCTTTCAGTGTATGTTCTAACCTAGGCTTCCCCAACAGCACGAAGCCGAGTCCTCGTCCCAATAAACCCCTTTTATTTAATTTACAGTGAATTCCTCTCCAGCAAAACCCCAACCAACAGTCTTTCAAGATTGTTCACAATTACAGACCTTTATCAGGCTTGAAGAGTGCCCAGGCCAATATCTTTCAGATGCCACAGTACTTGGCAAGAATGCAGGAATGAACTAATTGTCTCCTGCAAAACCCCACTCCCCTTTCGTTCCTCTTTTATTCCCTATAGGAGGGGCCATTCACCATCCACCTGTGGCTTTACTCCCAAGTTAACCCTTGTTCCTTAGCTGTTCCCTTCATCTGGCAACTCTGTGCATGCACACACTGGTAACAGGCTCCAGCTGTTCTTCTGTCTCACTGATGTCCAATTCCGAAGGCACTGATAACTGTCAGATGGCCCTGACCCCATCTCTGCCTCTGACGTAGAGCACTCGTCAGAGCTTTCCCCAGACTCCAGAACTAGCCCATGTTCCTCCCCAACCTCCTCACTGACCGAATCATCTGCAAGCTCTGCTGGCTGCTGATGGGTCACAACAATGTACTGTGAAGAGGAAAACAGTAAGGATTGTGATAATTGCCCTCCACATGATTTCTTAGAGGCAGACAGCTTCAACAATTAATGCATATAGACCTGAAATAAGGCCTACCATTACATCATCAGACATTAAAAATGGGGTGTGAGCATGTGCTTGTTTGTTTGTGTGTGTGTCTAGGAATAGATGGATAGCTAGCTAGATGATAGATAGCTATAGCTAGCTAGCTAGATGATCGATAGACAGACAGACAGACAGATACACCTCTATACATGTACATGCATACACATATCATATATACATACATACATATATACATACATACATATTCATATATATCGTGAATATATACATAAATTTTAATTTAGAAATTAAGACTTAAAACTTAAACTTAAATTTTAATTTAGAAATCGCCCTGAAAGAGTGACTCTGGGTGGTGTCACCTCCACAACAGAGGTACTTTTCGTGGAAATATCCTTTACTTCATAAGGAACAGTCCTGGCAATGAGTTGTGAATAAACAAAAAGCACTTTCTAAGCAAACCAATTTGTTTATATTTCAGATTTTGGCCTTGCTTATTAGCCAAAAAGTTAACCTCAAGCCAAGTATTGTTACCAAACAGAAAGATAATGTCCTTATTTCCTCTTGGAACTCAGGAGATAGATCATGTTTTTTCCCCTGAGTGCCAGGGTGACATTCAAGAGTAAATAACATAACTAACAAGCATTATGGGAAATTAAAATCTGTACATTTCTTTAGTAAGCTGTTTCATCACTTCCAGCAATGTAAGAGGCTTGCTCAAATCAGCACTCAATCCTCAGCAATTCCTAAGAATAAAATTCTCATGGAAAGGTCTGGGTCAAGTGTATTTTTAAGTAGGAACTCAATGAAGTCTTGGCCCTGTGCTTTCTGAAGTCAGGCTCTGCTCTTGAATATTACCATCAATGAATCCTTTCCTTAAGAGCTTCCACTCTCAGTTATAAGAAGATAAAAATGGACCAAAACATTACTACTAAAATTGAAGATTATTCATCATTACTTTTTGCCAGTTGATTTCATTAACCAATTAATCAGTTGAATAAGTGAGTAAATCTACATATATGTGCACATCTGTGATTAGACACCTTGACTATAGAAGAAAGCATGTACTTAAAACAAAACTTGACAAACAAAAATGAATCAATGAACTAAATTTATACCTAAATTTAAATTTACACTAATTTCAGTGAAATCTCCTTCCTGTGTTGTTTGCCTGCTTACTTGATTAGGACATTCTATTCTCCTTTTTTGTATACACAGAGTTTTGTGTATCCAGAATAGATCATTAAAACCAGAAGTTAAAATATTTTTTTTCTTAAAATGGTTAAATTCTAAACAGAGAAATGTATAAAAAAGACCAAATTTCTGGAATTTTCTTTTATCAAGGCTGCATTTCAGTGTGACCCCTTCAGTGTGGCTCCTTATTGACTTTGAAAAAAAAAAAACGTTATTCTGCAGCCCAATTGATTTAGATACCATGAAGGGAAAAGAGATATTTAGAATACTGGCCCAGCATTCATGAGAGTTACTGACTTCAACATTCATGAGAGTTAATACCTCTTGCATATATATACATATACTGTGATGACAGGACAAGGCATGAAGGTTACTCATCCAACTGAGAGTTCAAACTCCCCTTTAATGCTGCAAATGTCCCCTCAAATGCTCCCATGTTCTTGGCAAGTCCCAGAGCAAAGCGTATGCACACACACACACGTTAGCCTCAGGCTGTGCCCAGTCCAGCAAAACAAAGGAACAGGAAAATGAGTCCATGAACCAAGGAACAAACAATGAGTCTACAAAGTCAGAAAAAAGCACTGAGTTCAGAAGTAAGGAAGAAGCAAGCAGTCCTGCAAACTCCAAATGTCTGTATCAGCACACCAAACTCTACCAATTCAGCGTTTGTTCCTGAAAAATGTCCCTCCCTACAACATCTCCTTAAATCTCAGTCCCCAAGCGTGCCTTACGAAGAGAGGTAGGGTGCTCTCCTCCTGAGTCATCAGGTCAGCCTGTGCTGTTCCCAACTTCTCTCCACTCTTCATGCTTGGGGTTCAGGAGGTTCTTGCTCATCGCCTGCGCTCTGTCGCTTCTCATGACTACTAATTGCCTTCTCTCAGTCTTCCTGTCCCGTTCCTCCCTGCTAACATGCCAATGAAGCTGCCCCTTGATATCCATCAACTTTTACAGGGGCATGACACACATACACACACACACACGTAAAACAGGGATCCTACCTCTTGCACAGGAGAAAATAAATTCTATATATACTGCAACTAGGTAGAGGAATGACATTTTACATTGCGGTGAACAATTGATCAGAGTTATATATTCATTTTTTGTTTCCACACAATGATCACCTGATTACATATTGGTCCATAGCAAGTCTAACTGAGCACTAATAAAAGCTTTCATTGAGGAGTAGCTTGTGGTAATAAAGGCAACAAAACTTGCTCTCTTTTTTTTTTGCCTTAAGGTGTCCACAGATAGTCACCTAGTCACCTTGTTAGTCATGATTTGATTCCTCCAAGGAATAAAGGATTGGGGGATCCCATGCAGGGTTATTGTGATGATTGTGCTATATTAAGCATCTAGTGGACAAAGTGACTTGGATCCACTTGAAGTGGAACTCCCACCTTGGCTGGTTCTTTGGAGATGACTGGGGGAGGGGCAGTCTTATCCAGTTATTTGAATGTTTAATTCTTCTTGAGGAAATGGGAGGGGGAGAGATCCAGCCCTGGTATTTACTATTTGGTGAAGTTCCAGATTTTGGGTATAATCAACCATGGACATTATTTCTGCATCCTAGGGGAAAGCAAGCTTTCAACTTCTCTACAGTTTCAGTAAAGCCTTTAGCTCCCAGTTGTGAATTTTCTTATTAGATCTTTCAATCCTTCAGAAAAGAATAGTTACCAAAATATAAATCCCACACGATAAAGATGAATATGAGAATGTGGCTTAGAACATGAAGATCTTTGCAAACAGTTTTATACTTTTATGAGAAGATTATCTCAACAGACATACATTCATGTAAGGCCGCCTTGGGTCAGATCAGATTGTTAGCAGTCTAACTGTCTAATTAAGCAGTTGATGGAGCAATAGTGGAAGGAAAAAAATTATTCTGTGGAAGTGGTGAGAAATCAACACTCAGTTTGTGTGCAAGTTCATCTGTCTGTAGGAGGGTTTGGAAATCTTCAGGTTCACTTCTCAGCAGTAACAGCAGCAGTTGTGAAATCTCAGGAGGCAAATGGGCCACCCAGAGTGCGTCAGTATCAGCTGGACAGCTGTGATGTGTATGCAAATGCCAAAGCATAAATGTCCTGGCGGGAAAAGCAGAAATAGTGGCCAGCACATACAGAAGAGTTCCTGAGTTTCTGTTACACTTAAAATTGAAGCCAGTTTTTGGAGTGATCCATCCCAGTGGCAGAAGTTGAAAGAGCTGCAACAAGTTTTGGTTAGGTAAATGTATCTTACAGAAAACAGAGACACCAAGAAGGCTGCTGTGCCTGTACCTATGCCTGGGATGCCTAAAGTTACATCCTGCTTGGGATTTATCTTAATGTTGACAGACAAAAGACAGGCAAGTAGTACCTTCCCTACCAGACTAGGAACATCAAGAAATCATTCTGTGACTGTAGAATTACACAACTGATACAGGCTATTATTTTTGAGAGTGATTTGGGGACATCTGCAGATAAGACCATCCCATGTTCTTGGCTTACTCTTGGAGAAAGAGACATGTGGTGGATATTGGAGATTCCCTACTAAGAAGGAGGCAAATATATGCAAACTAGACATATCATTTCAAGTTGTCATGGCGCAGTACAACAGGCTACCTCTGCTGACTGTGGACTGCCAGCAGTTCAATCTTGACTGGCTCAAGATTGACTCAGCCTTCCATCCTGAGGTGATATTCAGCAAGTTCTCACCAGTTCTGGAGAATCGTTAGTGGAAATTTTGAGTAGTTTGGAGAACTAGCAAATACCACCTCTGACTGGTGCTGCCCCCATCTATTCTCTGCCTCCCAAGTCCCAGCTGATTGGCTAGGTCCTCTTTTGTTGCACTGCACAGGAGAATGGAGATGGAAAGCAGGTTAGTGGGAATGGGAGGGAATGGAATTTTGCAGTAACCTTCCCCTGCCAGGCCCTCCAAGCCACTCCCATAGAACTGGTAGTAATTTTTTTGAATCCCACCACTGCTTCTATCCTTCTGAGATTGGTAAAATGAGGACCCAGATTGTTGGGGAAAATAAGCTGACTCTATGAACTGCTTAAGGCCCTGTCACACTGGCCGACGGATGCAAAACGTTTGTAAAAAGGACACAGCAGACGAGAAAAATGTTCATGTTCCATCCGTTGTTATCCGCTCTCAAAAGGGGCAAAAATTTGCATAACCAGAGCAGATAACACGAAAAAGAATGGACGGGGGGAGGACGCAGGGCGGATGGAAAGCAGATGCGGAACGGAAGCCTAGCGGATGGAAGTGGATGAGAGCGATAGGTCCCCTCTGCGAACGTTTTTTCCATTTTTATGCTTTGCTTGAGAACTGCATCTGCTTTCATCCTTTCTCCATCCGTGCTACTAATGCTGCGTGTCCGTTCCACGTCCGTTCCACTTCCTCCCTGCGTCCATTTACCGCTGGAGGCGGATTTGAGTTGCACGGATGGCGCAGCGGATGCCTAGCAGATATAGCAGATGCGTAACGGATGACAACGGATGCAGAACGGATATCCCCGTATGCCTAGCGGATGCAGAATGGATGCGTTGGATACATTTCTCGCTCAAAAATTTTGAGCAGCTCAAAACCTTTTGAGCGGATGAAATGTCAATAGACAGATGCTGGACGGATAGAGGGAAGCAAAACGGAGGCAGTAGTACAGAACGGATGCATCGCGTTAACCAACGGATGGCAAGTGTTTCTCTCTGTTTTATATCCTCTTTCCATCCGTTGGAAAGTGTGACAGGGGCTTTAGATAGGGCTGTAAAGCACTGTGAAACAGAAACAGTCAATATTCATGCCATGACAAAAAAGACTGCTAGAACTCATTAAATCCATTATTACTCTAATATGCTAAGTAGGAATCAGCAAGAAGAAATGTTGAATGGAAGTTCAAAGACCAGCCCAGGGTTAGAAAATGTAGGAATTGAAGGCATTACTACTTGTCAAAGGTCAGGTTCTCAGTAGGGATACCAAAATATTAGTACCCAAGCTTTTTTTTTTTCTCTTTATGCATACACTGGTTACAATATAAAGGTGCAAAATTTGTTTCCAAAACCTCTCACAGATTTTTGTTGGAGTATATAAAACCAAATTAAGGAACACGAGTGAGGAAGAAGGAAGCAAGACAGTAGATGCTGTGTGTCATTCATGAACAAGGAAATGCAACAGGACAATCACAGAGCCACATTATTTTTTTATTCTGCACATTAGAACAATCATCAACTAGATAGTGTATCTTAATCCAGATCATCAGGAAATAACATTTAAAGAGGACTGTATAAAATGTATATGAAGATTATATATGAGATCATAGTTCTCTTTCTCTTTTTCTTGTGAACATTGATCTGGGTATTTGTTCCATTAAATATTAATGTTTGTATTAATATTTATATCTGTGAATATACAAAATTCATTCATTTCTTAAGACTATCCTTTCTTCTTTCATTGCCTACATCCAAACTGTGTGCATTTTTTTATTTTTTTGAAATATTCAAGTTCTGCTATTTTCATCTCTAATGTGATTACTGAGCATTTCCCTCCTGATGTATTGCTCTGCTTTAGTCAGTTCAGAAGGAGCAACTAAATGTATTATAGATGTCTAAGACATTTCTACTATTTTAGGTTTGAAAGAGAATCCTACTGCTTTATGAAGATCCTTTGCTCCTATATTTCTTTCTTTGGTTATCTTGAAGTCAATCGAGCAACTGACAAAGTTGGTTTATTGATGTAAAGAGGGAGATCCAATGATGAAGAAAAATAACTTTAGCAGATGTAGTCCAAAGTATCTCAATAGCCAGTTATTATTAGCCCCACTACTGGCATAAAACTATATAAACAAAAATTGTTGACATTAAAACTCTGGTCAAAAACCACACTGGCACTCTTAAATGCCGCCTTTGTTATCAAAACTCCCTTGTGCATTGATGTCTGCATCTTTGTTGAAATTCATATTGTCTGTGGCTGACTAATACAGTTTAATGTCATTCTTATATCCCTGATCTTTTTATAATTGCTGTACTAAATTTTGGTTTACTATAATTTTAAATAAATCTCAAAAATGACAAAAACCCTTCCAAATTTTCCTTCCTTCCTTCCTTCCTTCCTTCCTTCCTTCCTTCCTTCCTTCCTTCCTTCCTTCCTTTACACACATACCTCTACTATTTAAAAAAGGTATAATTTCAGCCACACATTTTCCTTATCCCACTCTTGAAGTTTTGAAAATTTACATTTTAAGAATGAAAGCTCTTCTTCGATTAGGTTTGCCTTACTCAAACTATGAAACATAGTTCAGTTGATGAGCAGATGCTTTGCATAGAAAAAAAATCAGATTTAAACCCTAGTATCTCTGAGGGCTGAAGATTTTAGAGGATGAGGAACACCTTCTTGCGACATTGAGAGGAGCTGCAAGGTAGATTCAGCAAGATAAATAGTCTGAGCTGTCATAAGCAGTGAATCACTCTGATTCCTAGTCTGACCAAAAACCATTAACAATATGGCAGTAATTTTTAAAAAAATTCCTACCATTCTTCACACACTTTTCATTAATAAAGTGTCTATAAGCAAGGCATCTAAAAATATTAATTGCATCTTCTGCATTTTGAAATAATCGTAATTAATCCACTCAGTCACTGGAGTTTGCAGAATTCTTCCTTGAGCAGATGAGTAGAATTGGACTACATAATCTCAAAATATCATTCTAATATTCGAATGCCATTAATTGTGAGATATTCTAAACTTAAGATACTAGAATTTGAATCTGAAGTGTAACATACTACCATGTTTCTCATATAATAGGGCCGGGTCTTATTTTTTTTTGAGCCCTGAAAAAATGGTTAGGCTGTCTTTTCAGGGGTGACTTAATTTCCCCCTTTGCATCTTCTGGCGGGCGGCTGGCGACGGCTTGGATATTGACCTTGGCATTGATGGGGCACTTTGTATCGGGGTCAATGCAGGCAGCACCATATCCGGGTGTGCAATAAAAGTACTTCCTAATGGCAAGCACCCCCACCATTCCCCCCCATTTCGCATGTTTTAATATAACAGGCCTATAATATAGGCCTTAATTTGGGGGGAGGGGCTTAATTTCATTTCATGCCGACAAAACATGCTGGGACTTCCTATTGGGGGAGGCCATATTGTTGGGGAAACAGGGTATATAGTGCTTTTTTTCAGTTTTGACTGAATCTGTAATCTATTGATGGGGTTGAAGTTTTAACAGTAGGATTGAAATTCCATGATCATTCTAGCTGGCCAGTATATCTTCTTTTGTCTGAAGAAAAACATGCAAACACAGGGACTCTCCAGCTTCAATGTCAGCAAATCAAACATAGCTTAGAAGCCTGAGCTTCTATCTTTCCTGCCTTTTGCCACCGCTCGTTAACAAAACATTCCCAATCTTATGTTGCTTGAATCCTCTGCATACTTCTTAGTCTACGGTAATTAAGTGCCAAATCCCACCCATATTTCAGCAATGTTGCCAATCTTTTAAAAAATGATAACAAATATCTTTTAGATAAATGATTCTTCCCAGCATGATATGCTATAATTTAAGACATCATCATCAGCAAGCAATGGCCAGAAATATTTCATCCACCAGAACCAAAGTATAAATCTAACCTTTTCTCTAACAAGTTTTGGTTGATATCCACCTAAATAGCATACAGATTATCCACATATGTATATTACATTATATATTAATTTCTATTTATAATCAGTTGCAGCCTTCAGACTAAATTCAGTGTAAAGACTAAGTGGTTACTTACTTTTGCTCCTTGGAACACTGCATCATTGTGACAATTGGATGACTTAAGTTAATTCTGAGGTTATTTAATGTGTCTGAACCAAGGTTGAGAGTTAATAGGTAAATATGAAGTTACATTTATTTCTGAACATTCTGTTGGAAAACTGGAGAAGTTCATTTGGCCAGTATCTCGGGAAAAACAATTTCTAGGGTTTCTATAGAAGAATATGAATGAAGTTATTACAATTACAGTAGAATAGAATAGAATTTTTATTGGCCAAGTGTGGCTGGACACACAATAAAGTTGTCTTGGTACAAATATTCTCAGTATACATCAAAGAAAAGATACATTCATCAAGAGTCAAGAACATAAGGTACAACACTTAGTGATAATCATACAGTACAATAAGCAATCAAATCATAGTAGTCAATATAAATCATACAAGTGACAGTTATAGTCATACAGTCACAAGTGGGAGGGGATGAGTGATAAAGAGTGATGGGAAGATTAACAGTAAGAGTAGTGCAGACTTTGTAATAATTGAACAGTGCTGAGGAATTATTTATTTAGCAGAATGATGGCATTTGGGAAAAGACTGTCCTTGTATATAGTTCTTCTGGTGTGTAGAGCTCTATAGTGTTGTTTTGAGGGAAGGAGTTGAAACAGTTTATGTCCGGGATGTGAGGGGTCTGTAAATATTTTCACAGCCCTCTTTTTGACTCGTGTGTATGCAGATCCTGATTGAGGGCAGGTTGGTAGTAATTGTTTTCCCTGCAGTCCTAATTATCCTCTGAAGTCTGTGTCTGTCCTGTTGGGTTGCAGAACAGCAGAGACAAATAAATGACTGTGATACATACAATGGAATCTTGTACTCACCATCCAATTTGCCATTGTGATCTTATTTTTACAAATATAGGCTTTGGGGGAAAATGCTAACTCAAACAAGTGTAAGTAAGTCATCTTGGACCAGGGCATTTTATGATGCCCAGGCTACATCCTTCCCTTTGGCAGTCCATGTTCGGCCCGCATAGATTGCTTTTATTTTGAAGCGACTGTTATTTTTTTTTCCAGTTTACATATGTGCATGTGTGCATGCTTACACATTTTCCATATTGGTTCAGCCCTCCACAACAGTCCCAGCTTCTCATTTGGCCCCTAAGGGAAATTGTACACCCCTGGCATAGAAGAACACATCCCATCATCTCTTTGATGCCTACAAGTGGTTGCTGCAACACCTTCCCTCAAGCAGCTCTCCAGATACTCCCTTGTAAAGGCCCTCTACTCTTTTGGGTTAAAATGCTAAAAAAATATAACCTTAGTCAGGAAAATTTTCCCTTAAAACTTTGGTATCCAAGCAGGCAAGCCAAGAATTATTTTCATTCTATAAGATCCCAATGAAACCAAAAATCTCAGTGAAAATCCATATATGACTAGGCTTTTTAGACAATGGCTTCTTCCAGACAGATTGAAAACTGTCCAGAGAAATTGGAGGGGCCAAACCAGCAGGAACAAACAATAATTTAAGCCAAACGTTAAACAAATAGATCAGCTCAAGCTTCAACTGTAAGAAACCGAGATTCCAAGTGCAGTGATGTGTTCAACATAACACTTCTTAAGATCTGGACTTTTCTGGATTTTTGTGACAAAATTTATATACAAAAATGCACATATTAGGAAAAATTATACATCCCCAGCCACTTTAGTGCTATGCATTAGATGAACATGCTCCCAAATATATACACTTTCAAACTTTTAAATGTGACTTGGGAAAAGCGAATAGTTCTTCAACAAGCAAGGCTGGATAAAAGCAAAGCCAAGTTAAGGAATGTATTGACTAAAGCAGCATTTCTCAATATCAGCAGGTTTAAGATGTGTGGACTTCAACTCTCATGCTGGCTGGGGAATTCTGGAAGTTTAATCTTAAAATTGCTGATGCTAAGAAACTGTGGATTGGCTATAGATCGGGGATTCTCAGTTGTAAGAAACACACCAAGGTTATAAGATCATTTCCAGCATGCTTTGAATACATTGATTTTTCAGGATTTTTTTCTCCATAACATTTTAAGGATTTCCTTTTCCAACATTCACAACTCATGTGCATTTTGAAGATGCACACACACATGCTTTGGGCATTTGATGCCGAAAAGGTTAGCCATCCCTGCTATAGGCCATATCAACATACAAGGTTCAAACTCGTATTACCAATAAAATCCTATACAAACAATTTAAAATAAGAGTAGGGTAAAATACAATAATTTAATATATAAATATGTAAAATAGAATAAAATGACATGAAATTATATAATTTTATGTCATTTTATTCTATTTTACATATTTATGTATTAAATTATTGTATTTTATCCTCGAACTATTGTATTTTACCTTACTCTTGATTTAAATTGTTTGTGTAGGATTTTATTGATAATACTTGCTTGAACCTTGCATGACGATAGGGCCTATAGGCTAATCAATCAATAAATATAATGTAAATAATCAGATTTGCAATATTCTAATATTATAACCAATCTTAGTAAAAATGTTAATCTTCCTGTGGAACTGATTTCCTGGTCTAGTCTATCTGATGAGGCTGGCACCCAATTACCTCACAGGACTTTTCTGAATTCAATTTTCCCAGTTCTGGGAAAAAGTAGAAGATTGTACATACAAAGTGCTTGATGACCTTTTCACAGCAGCCTGCTATAAGTTTTTTCAGACACTTTATAAAGCACTGCTATGTAACAATCCACAACCACAGTAAATGTTAGATTTTACTCCTGACAACCTGAACCAACAAACTTAATCCAAAAATCAAATCACAGACCTCAGATTAGTAATATTTATTACAAGGAAGGTCAAAATAGCAAGCACACAAGAATTCCAGTGAGTACTTTAAGCACCTCTAACATAGACAATTTATGATTGCAACCCCCTTATCTGTTTTCTTGGGCTCTTACAAGGAAATTGGCTGGAAGTTTGCCACTTTTGTGCAAATATTTCAGTAAGTCAGTGGAGCTGGGGAAGGGGGATAGACATTGTCCTAACTGCAACACATTCTGATGTATGTTTCTGCAGAACCTTCTTTCTACACATAAGAGATTAAGCTCTACACGGTCTTTGCACAATTAAGAGACTTGATATTTTCAGAATTTCAGATCTCTGTACTTTTTTTTTATCCTTCTGTCTCTTAGGTTATTCTAGTAGTACATCTAAGTTGAATTCGGGGTTCTTTTCATCCGTCCCACAGTACCATCCCTCTCAGTTTCCTTTAAGAAACTTTTGCAATCCCGCAATGCATTTATGTACCAGCAATATATTTATTGCCAATGTAAAGTCATAGTGGTCAGCCAATGGAGAACAGATGGTTTTCATGAAAGGATACTAAATCTTTCTGCAAGAAGGAAATCTCCAGCAATGACACCAGCTCAGCTTCAGAACTGGCGTTTTCCTTAATATTTCCATATTGGGAGAGAAAATAAGAAATTCTACATGAACTGCTTTCACTGGGTCATGATTTGATAACATGTAATGTCAAATGGCCTTTTAGAAAAAGAGTATCTTAAACTAGTTTTGGTATATATATGATCCTCTTACATCTAGCAATTAGTCTTCAGAAGTGGAACACTTGTACATAATTTGTATCTGAATGCCAGTTTCAACATTCTGATAAATATCAATATTTTAAAAAAGACTTTGAAAGAAGTAACAAGGTTTTACATATAATAAAGAGGAGAACTGGATGTTCTGAAACTGACCACATGGAGGAAACTTGAAAGTTCAGGTTTATTGGAAACTGTTGTAACTTTCTAGTAGCATTGCTGTGATTTTGTGTAATGGTAAATTTCCAAACATTTTTCAAGATCCATTTGGAAATGATTAAGCTCAAGTTACATTCCTCTGTTCTATTATTTTAAAAAGTGCTTGACTAGGCTGAGATACTTTCATGCATTTTAAAGTGCTCATTGGAGAAATGAAGTGACTGCTTTTGTTGGGCTCAGGTTGTCTTGTTTCATTCCATGTATGAATTAGATGCAGACCCAGTTTTCCCATGAGATGTGCATAGATATCCATTAGAATGATATCATGGGCAGCATCACCATAGCATTACACTTCACACAAAGTGTGCAATGATGTCATGATTATTTGGGCATCATTTGCCTCATCTTCCTACTTGGGATGCTCATATGGACATGCTTCCTCTACTGGGAGAAGATCTCTGGATTCAACCCAATTACTTTAATTTCCCCTAAATGACTAGTTAGAACAGAAATATTGCCAGTGGTTTGTGCTACTGAATTTTGAAAAATTTAGAACAGAAAATGAAAATGTGGGAAGGGTATTTCTACCAGTCAAACAAATATTTCTGGGATTTATAGGCCACCTTTCCACAAACATATGACATTAAACCTGGATAGGAAAAATATTGACATTTTTGAACATTGATGTTGAAAAAACTTCTGAGAATACCATGGACAGTCAAGAAACTAAACAAATGGATTATTAAACAAATCAACTCAGAGTTTTTACTTTGGGCACAAATGACCAGGTTCATATTATCATACTTTGTACATGTTATGTGAAAATTTAGCTCTCTGGAAAAGACTTGGATGTTGGGAAAGATGTAAGGAAAGACAAGAAGAGGACAAGGAAGGTAGATGGATTTGATCATAATACCAGTGGGTGTACTGCTGGAGCACTTGAAGGACCAAGTTGAGTACACATAATCCTGAAGAAGATCTATTTATATAACACTACTGATTCAATGCCAGCATCAAAATTAACCAATATATAAGTATAATTTCGATGCCAGCATCAAAATTAACCAATATATAAGCTCCATCAGAGCTGCAGATCAGGGAATGCTACTACACCAAGAAAGATGGCTGAAAATAATAGATGAACCTATAGTACCTTCTTAAGATATTTAGGAAATCACTGAAGATTTATTTTCAGAAACAATAAATGTTGTATATTAACAAGTAAATCTGACAAAGCAATACAATTTCTAAAGGACAACACAGAACAGAAATTTATGTTAACTTTATGTCAGCATAAAAAGAAATTTATAATATAAAAACTTATATAGGTATACATACATTTTATATATGTGTGTGTGTGTGTGTGTATAAATATATATGATATTACATAATATTATACAGTAATATAACATGATTTATAAATATAGAAAATTATATACCTAATATATCAATATGCATTACAAAAAGGTAAAGGTTTCCCCTGGCCAGCCATGTCTGACTCTAGGGAGCAGTGCTCATCTCTGTTTCCTAGCTGAGGGAGCCAGCATTGTCTGAAGATCCTTCCGTGGTCATTTGGTTAGCATGACTATAGGCTGAGGCACACAGAGCACTGTTGCCTTCTCACCAAAGTGATACCTATTTATCTACTTGCATTTGCATGTTTTTGAACTGCTAGGTTGGCAGGAGCTGGAGCAAAAATGGGAGCTTGCTCCATTGCGTGATGCTTGGGTTTCAAACTGTTAACTTTCCAGTCAACGAGACCAGCATCTTAATCACTAGGCCACTGCACCCCATTTATATAATGTATACAGGGATGGGATTCAAAATTTTTAACAACTGGTTTTGTGGGCATGGCTTAGGTGGTGGGCATGGCTTGGTGGTCATGTGACTGGGTAGACATGGCTTGGTGGTCATGTTATTGGCTGGGTGTGGCCAACTCAATATCACTCACATCAAGGCACACATCTCCTTGCCTGGCCTCTCATGACTGTGGGGATGCTGCAACAGTTTTAAGTGTGAAAAATGGTCATAAGTCACTTTTTTCAGTGCCATTGTAACTTTGAATGGTCACTCTGCACAAACAAAGTACCAGAAAAGGAGGGGGGGANCCTTCCTGCCTTCCTTACAGGATTAGGCCAGTAATTTCTTCTCACAACTGGTTCTCCGAACTGCTTAGAATGTTAACCGGTTCTAGTGAATAGGTGCGAACCTGTACAATCCCACCCCTGAATGTATGTTATATGTATGTTTACATTAGCCTTTTGCTATTTATCAGAAAGCAGCACTTCTTAGAACAATAGAGTTCAGAATGATGGATGGCTGGAAGTTTGAATCATTACAAATGATTGTAAACAATCTGGAATGATTTCAAGAAGAGTCAGAGTAATTGACCAACGTGATAAGGAGATGCGAAGGAAAAATGGTGAACAGTAAACAGATTTAAGGAAGTTTCCATTACTTGAAAACCCCGATTGAAATATCCCTGTATTATGAAATTGTCACAGAAACATGTATAATTAATAATGTTGCCAGATTGGACATTCTCCTCAGTCAGCTACAGTATGCTATTTGAGGAGAATGCTGAGAAATGTAGTCGAATAGCAACATCTCATGGATCACAAGATTCCCGTCTAGGAGTTAGATGATGAGTGACGGTTAGGGCAACTGCAGAGCAACGTTGAATGGGTGACAAAGGACATAGAAATACCATTGCTTCAGAGATACCAGCTGTGTTCTGAGCACATGTTCTTCGTCAAAGGACTATCTATTGGAATTCCTTAGATAACTAGCTCCAGAAGGAGCCACTAACTTAATGATTTTTATATTGGTTGGATTGCCAACTTTTTTGTTCAGGAATGCTGTTCCTTTGGGTGCAGGCCAGGAAACAAAGACCGGGTAGAATCTTATGAATAAGGCCAAGGTCTAGGGAAAATAATGTACCAGAAGCCAGGCAAAATCTGATGCTTTCAGGATAAGGAAGACAAGAAAGTTAGAAACAGAACATGAAAACACCTTGAGTTTATTGATTTTTCTCATCCAGTTGTATTCCACCAATAAGAAGTTGGTAATTTGCCAAAAGTATAAGGAAGTGTGGAGGGGGGAATGTGAATATTATGGCTCATAAAATAGAGACTGTGCAAAATAGCACTTTTTGAACAATAGCTAAAAATGTGTTAATTTCCAGGAGAAAGTTGTGAAATTGTTTGGACTATAATCTCAGAATTTGTGTGTCCTATATGTCATTTATCTCTGCTCTTCTCAGAAAATTTGGCTGAATTTCCCAAACTAATTGGTGTTCTGCCAGATTCAAAGTTAACTGATGTGAATATTTAAAAATCTGTTATCATTTCGCTGATACAGGCATGGATGTCATTATGTTAAAAAAAAGTATTTTTCTTTTTAAACTTCAAACAGACACAGATAAGGATGACTGAATTAGGCCCCCGGATCTTTATCTGATTAGTTTGGATATTTTGATAAGAAAGCCCTAGAGATGTCTTCTAAAAAAAAGCCCAATTCAGATTTAGTTCTACATAATTTGCCGCCTTATTTTTTCAGCATTCCTTTTTAAACATTTGCCACAATGGGACAAAAAGATACGATCAACTGTTAGAAAATAATTAGATCTATTAAATTAAAAATCTCGTTCTCCATTCCAGTTCTATCAACAAATTTTATATCATCATTATATCCTTTATAATGTATATATTTATAATATAATTTTATATTATATTTATATCAGGTTTGAAACCTGAGCATTGTGCAATGGGCTGATCTCTAGTTCCTGCTGCAGCTCCTTCCCATCTGAAAGTATGCAAATGTGAGTAGATGAAAAGGTAGCACTCAGATGGGAACAACATTCTGTGCACCTTTGACATATAACCATGCTGGGCCACATGATCATGAAAAATATCTTCAGACAATACTGGCTCCCTTGGCCTAGGAACAGAGATAAGCACTGCATTCAGACATGACGGGACAAGGAAAACTTTTCCCTTTACCTACCTAACAGCACCTGCCAATGTTGCTGGCAGAACTCCCAATGACTTTGACCAAGGAACACATAAAGAAAGATGTACAATAAAAATGGATTCTTGTGTTCTTCGAGCTTGTTTCTCTTTTTCTCAGATGTTTCAGTTACAGGCTAGATAATTTGTCAGTCATGAGGCAATGGAGTTTCTGTCTGTCTACATGTGATAACTAGTCTTACCGGCCTGGAGTGAGGCATTGTTTCTTCCTTGTTTTTCAGGTGGAATATTATTAATTTCTTAATTATTTTTTATCTGGTGCTGGTTTTTGCTTACCTGGGTATTAGAGGAATCCATAGCTGCTCTGGCTAGCCCTGTGAGAAAAAATGGACAACTGTGGCAATGAAAGTTTCCCATAAAATCAATTATATTCCAAACAGAACTTCCAGAATTGTTGCAAGATTTCCTTGGCAATCTTGAAGACAGCAGGGTCTCCAACCTTGGCAACTTTAAGACTTGTGGACTTCAACTCCCAGAATTTCTCAGCCAGAAGGAGCTGCTGCAGGAACTGGAGATCAGCAAGATTCCTCCTGGCTGAGGAATTCTGGGAGTTGAAGTCCACAAGTCTTAAAACTGCCAAGGTTGGAGACCCCTGTGTTAGATGACTTTAGACAGGTCATCTGTCCAAAATCACCTGGCTGGATGCAGCAACATTCTCAGGGTCAGTTCTAATGGCTGTTATGAAGTGAGGAAGTATAATTTAAAATATGATATCCAAATCAAACAAGACCTTGTCTTGGTTCCTTTCCAACATCAGTCAATCGTCTATAACCATAAGAGCAAGACAAAAAATTAAAGCATTCAGTAGGATGTAGCGTTCGCAATAGACTAAAGCTGAAGTCTTCACTCCAGTCCATTGTCCAGCGGGAACACAGACTATTCCTATTGGCTGATGCCGTTTGACAGCCAGCTATCAAACGGCATCAGCTGTCAAATGGCATCAGCTGTTGTCCGCCAGCTGGCTGCCTTGTTAGCACGGCAGCCGCGGCAACCCTTTATTGTTTCAATAAAGTAAAAAGCTGAAGTTCGCTCCATGTTTGCCTCAGGTTATTCCG
>BHFT01053028.1:0-14184 GCA_004320025.1 Laticauda laticaudata | reverse complement strand
ACTTTTTGTTGGACCTTTGTTTACCCATTTACCAGGAAGTAAAACCTACATTTATTATTTCAAGTGTATCTGTATGCCTGGTTGTGTGCTTATTTCCTCACCCCTCTCACTACGTTTCCTGAATCCCTCATCTCCTAACGGGTAAACCTTCAACACTGCGTTATGGCCTAGGCCCAGTACCAGGTGAGATAACTTGAAGTTAGTATTAATACACAAGGACTGTATACAGATAGCTGTTTTACTGTTTAATTGTGGGTTATTGTCCTGGTAAGATGGCACAAAGACCCATCAAACGAAGTCTATCACTCGATAACTCGGATTGGGATGGAAACCAAACTGTGTGTTTCCTGGTCTATGAAGTGCAGGAAGTAGAAAGTACTCTACTTCTGCTGATAGGGCAGGATTATGGGCTTCAGTTCAAGATCCACTGGGTGAAAATGCTTGGGATTCCAAAATAATGAGGATGATACCAAAAAGTTAGCTGTCTTTAAATGGACAACCGAACGAGCTCTTTGTGATAAATTGGGACTAAACACTGAGTTACCAGCAGTGTAGTCCTATTCATGAGAGGAAGAGTCTGCTGTAAGGGCATCCAGAAAAGTATCCATGATATTCCAATCACTCCAAGATGTTATCTGTCCAATTGATTTCTTAGAATAAAACAGATTGGAATGTCAAAAGCACATTCACAAGTTAAAGTTTTTCACATGATAAACCGAGAATCCACCTTCTTCCTCCCTTCTCTCCCTCCCAATTCTACACTTCATAAATCACAAGAACCAATTAACTGTAACTGGAAATTCTTAATACGACATGCAGAATAAACCTTGAACTTTTCAACTCCTCTAAACTCTCTAAAAAAGTGTCGCAGCTGAAATTTCAAAGCTGACAGGCATCCCCCTTGAAAAATTCCTCCTCCTAAGAAAGAAAAAACACTACAGGGTTAATACATTGTCTTTACACCTCCTCCTCCCCACACCAAAGGAAGCTTTGGGTTGTGGAGAAAATTCCTCATGGAATTGGATTAACCAATTGATCAACCATTCAACATCCCAACTTTTTACCCAGCTAGCATCTCAGAGGGGCATCCTTTCCATAATTCAGATATTGGAAGTCAGCATGGTGTAACTCGAAGAATTTTTTGAAATCTTCTAATGTGTTTCCCATGTACCATCAACTGTTTAGGGGGATGAGCGGTAGTGTCTTATCATCCAATGTAGTAGTTGGTTTGTAAACTAAAATGCAATACTGGATGGAATTTTCCTCCAATAGTCGAGGAAGACTTTAATTGGACAGTGAGGATTGAGAATTGAATATTGAGAATGGACCCAAAATTTTGGACCCGCTTTCGTTACTTAGGGCAAAGTTTCAACGCTACGATATTTTGGGTTGACAAAACCTACTTTTGTCCCCTTACTTTAAAAAGTGGTTTCAAGGGATCTATGTTTTACCACTTGTTTTTTTATAACTTTTTTTGCAGCTTCGGTCAACGCAGTTTTTATTGTCTCCATCCTTTCCTTTTAATGAGTTTCATCCATTCTGTTTGGGACATGGATGAGGAGGTTGTCTAGGAATTTGGGCATCGAGAAAAAAATCCATTCCAGTGTTGATGTGTGAATGGACACTCATCCATGCTGCCTATGTATGCATTATTGTAAAGCAACCTCTGCAAAAGGGTAATAACTCAGTCCCATTTATCTTGTTTGATAATTTACTAGCAATCTTAAGCCCCTGTCACACTGCACCAACGTGATGCAAAGAGGATGTAAAAGGACAAAAAAGCTTGCCATCCATTGCGCGAACGCGATGTATCCGTTCTGTACTCACTTGCCTCCGTTTTGCTTCCCTCTATCCATTCACATCCGTTTATGGACGTTTCATCTGCTCAGAAAGTTTTGAGCTGCTCAAAAACTTTTGAGCAGAAATGTATCAATTTGTCCATTATGCATCCGCTAGGCATCTGCTAGGCATCCATTCTGCATCCGTTACGCATCCGTATATCCGCAAGGCATCCATTCTGCATCTGTGCAACTCACATCCACTCGACGCAGGGAGGAAGCAGAACGGACGCAGAACGGATGCAGAAACGATGCCTAGCAGATGCAGCACAGAAACAAAGCCATTTAAAATGGAAAAAAAATGTTTGCAGAGGGACCTATCTCGGATATTTAGGATGTTAGAGATGCCCAGAGGATGCCTAGAGGATGCAAAGGGACACCTAGGGGAAAAACTATACTGCCTATAAAAAGGGAGGCAAACTCACCTGCATCTCACTTTCAGCCCAGCAGCCCAGCTGTCATACCTCTGCAGGCTTCATCTGACTCTTGCTCTTCCACAGCATCCATTGATGTCAAACCGTGGATCGTAAACACAGTCCTTTTGGCAGCCCACATCCTTCTGCAACAGTGCAAAGCCATCTACAGGCTCTGTGGAACTCTACTACGGGAAGAAAAGGAGGTGGCCAAGAAGTGTCTGGGTCCGAAGATGGATTGGGAGAAGAGCAGAGTACGGACTGTACAACAAGCTGATGGTGGGGCTCAGGAACGAAGACACTCGTGCATTCTAGATACTTCATGAGGATGCCTCCAGCCATGTTTTGACGAAGTTGTGCAGCGGCTGACACCAGGTTGACCAAGCAGAGCACCAACTTCTGCCCAGGCTGGAACCTGGCACAAGGTGGCACTGACTCTGTGCCACCTGGCTCAGGGACCACCTACAGGAGCATGCAGTATGACTGGAGGGTGCCCACACAACACATCAGCATTGTGGTCAGAGAAGTGGTGCAGGCCATCATCGAAGAATACCTGGAGGAGCTCTCCACTGCCCCCTCCACTGAAGAATGGCTGGAAGAAAGTTTGCAGAGCAGTGGTATCAGAGATGGAACTTCCCAACACCGTTGGAGCCATAGATGGCAAGAACGTGGCTTGCAAGGCTTCAGCCAACTCAGGCTCCACTTATTTCAACTACAAGGGCTTCTTCAGCATCGTCCTCTTCGCCATGGTCGATGCTGACTACAAGTTCATGTCCATTGATGCTTCAGGCAACGCTCATCTTCAGATGCCCCAGGTATACAACGCCAGTGACCTCAAGGAGGGGCTGGAATGCAACCTCATACATGGCTTCCAGATCCAGACCCCTGCCAATGACACGCAAGATTGTGCCCTACTTTATCGTGGGGGATGATGCCTTCTCCTCAGAACCTACCTCATGAAGCCCTACACCTCCTGATGCTCACGCCATGAAGAGAGATCTTCAACTATCAGGCTGTCCAGGGCAAGGCGGGGGGTGGAGAACACCTTTGCATCCTGGCCAACAGGTTCCAGGTACTTCTCACCAACCATCGCAGCATCGCCCAGAGGACCGTGAGGAGGATCGTGGAAGCTTGCTGCATCCTGCACAATCTCATGCGCACCGGCTACCCAGTCTTGCAGAACAGGCTCGTGGACCTCCAACAAGGCAATGGGGACATGGAGCCTGGGGAATGGAGGCAAGGGCGAAACCCTGATAGACACTCAGGTGTGCAAGGCCCCAAACAGAGTCCTCATGTCAAAGTGAAGAAGCAGCGCAACCTCCTGAAACACTGTGCATCTCCCAGCTGGAGCAGTGGAGTGGCAAGACAGGATGGATAGATGATTAATGGATGCTTCCTTCAGCCTGTCTCATCGCACTGATTGAGATTGGGCCATGTATTGTTGGCCATACAATGAAGAGCGCATTTAATAAAGACGTTGTATGCATCATTTTATTTGGACCATGTGTTGATGTTATTACATTGTGGGTATTTTTTGAAATTTTTTTTATTCAATTTTCTACAAGACACACAATGACATACAAAACAATTAAAAAGCATCAGCTCATCATATATAACTTCCGCGTGGTCGTCGGTTGGTTTCATCAGTTTTGGGTGCATTCATTTTGTAGTCTCAGTTACAGTTACTATTGGGCATAAGGTCCAAATAATGCACGGTTAAAGCAGGTAGTATTCAATACAATCAGTCCAAGGATAATCCAAAAACGAAGTCCAATATCATAAACAAAGTTCAGTAAATGGAGTTTGCTAACAGTTTGCAAGACTCACAGTGTTCCAAGCAGAACGACGATCAGGCAAAAGGCAATAGGGAAATGCAAGAAGAGAGCAAATCAAATTTCTGGCTCCAACTTATGGCTATTGGAGGAACCTCAGCCAATCACAATTACAGATACAGTATTAAACTACTATCCTAGTTTATATATTTCCAACACAACTGTTAGGTGACTATCATTTCTAACAAATATCATCAAGATAAACTAGCACCCCCTTGTACAAATGTCCATGCAATACCTGATTTATCATTTGCATGAATACTGCAGGGGCCCCCTGTAGGCCAAAGAGAACATTGAACTGGAAACACCCCATTGAGCAGTTAAAAGCAGTTTTCCATTCATCTCCTTCCTTAATTTAAATTCAGTAGTAAGCTTCTCTCAGATCGAGTTTCATAAAATTTTTCCCTTTGGCTAAATGGGCCAACAAGTCCTTCATCAAGCGGAGGGGGTACTTGTTCTCTACCGAAATTGTGATTAACTCCCTATAATCAACACTCAAACGAAGAGAGCATCTTTATCTTTATACTACTCAACTACTAGCAGGTTGTATAAAACCACATTCCAAATTTTTATCAATAGCTCCTATGGTCCTATCGAGTACAGTTTCAGTTTTGGGAGTTTCACTCCTGGCAAAATTTCAATACTGTTGAGAGATGGGGGGAAGCTCGACTGAGGCCTTCTCAATGAATACCTCTTTTAAATTCCAATATTCTTCAGGAATTTTCTCCTCCCCCCTCAGATTCTCAGTGCCAGTAGAAGCCAGCTCTGTGGGATTCTGGGGTTTCTGTTGAGATTGCCCATCCCCTTCTGGGGGTTTGTAAATATGCATGCACAGTGATCCTCTCCTCCAGTCAACTTGGGGGTTCCATTTCCAGAGCCACGGCAAACCCAGTAGTCGGGGGCGCTCCATCCTAGGGGCAACAATAAGATGCAAAGTCTCTCTATGCTTCCCCATTGTCATTTCCACTGGTTCTGTTATGAAATGCACAGGCCCACCCCCACTACCGATCCATCCAGTTGGCAAAATCCTGTGGACATTTTTAAAGTCTTTAGCCTTAACCCCATTTTCTCTATGACTTCTGAGCTGATTATGCACCTTGTGCACTCAGAATCTAACAAGGACAACATTTCCCCTTGGGCTTCTGACGTCAAATCAAATCAATGCTATGATCAGCCCATATATTGGACATTATCTCTACTTTACTAATATCTTTCTCAATTGCCCCATTGACCAATACCATATCAATTCTGGACCATGACTTTCATAGACTAGAATAAAACAAAAATTGCTTCTCATTTGGATTCTTCTTCCTCCATATGTCTTCCAAATTTGTCTCTTGTGCTAAATCAAAAACATTTTTTGATAGAATTCTCTTTTTTTTTCTTCCTAGTCCCTTCCCTATTGATATAATCGTTTTTTAACATCAACAATGGCATTAAAATCCCCTGTCAAGCAAATATTTTCTTCATCGGCACAAATTCTTTTATCATATAGTCCCTTATAAAACTTTTTCTGGTTATCATTAGGGGCATATATCCCCACCAATAGTCATTGTTTTTGATGTAAATTCAGTTGTATNTTGTCTGGCCCTGGTGCTTTTCCTGGCTTTTGTCTGTGTAATAGATCTTGCACTTCTTTTTCTGTGATCACTAGAGGTTGTGAACCCAATGGGTTGGGGCAATTGTAGAAGGCTTGGCTGTTGTTGGTGTGTTTGAGATGGGAGTTGTGGAGATATACATTCTACATACGTATGGTCCTAAAATTCAAAGCCTGATGTGAATAGAAATCTCATTTTATACTTGTTGCAACAACATAAGTAGAATGAATCTAAATGACTTAGTTGAGCTCAACCAGAATTGAGAGTTGCTGCCTGGGGAAATCTAAGAGTTGACTGGTATAAACATCTTAAAGTTGCTGAAGCTGAGGTACACAGTCCAAAGTTAGATGGACAGATCTTTACTTGCTTTTAATGAATTATTACAATTACAATTATTACAATTAAAAATTATTTATTGACCCCTTCATTAGAATCCAGGTATGCCAAACTTTTATCAACTAGATTTGCAGTAATGTGTATCTTTAGTTCAGGTGTGGACAAAATGTATAAAGATTAACTGATTGAAGAATAACACCCTTATTAGCAAATGAAAGTTATTCAGCAAATGGTAGAGAAATAAGACTATGCAAATCTGCTTTGAATATTCTTGTGTTTTGCTAAAGAAAAGTTTGCAATTTTCCTTTTGAATTTCAGACATATCAGCACTAAGCATGCTGTACGATGATAAGTTTCAACAACATGTTAAGAGCAGAAGGTCATCTATGCCACTTGTTAAAACTGGATTATGATAAAAGCAGATTTAGTAGATTATAGGTTTATGCACTAGATAAGGAGTTTTGAGTGAATCAATATTTTAACACAGGACACATGTCCCCAAATTATTCTGGTTTTAGACAAACAACAGCTTCAAATTTCTATTGCAAAATAATAGAATGTAGCTAACTATAGCAAGAAAATTAAATTTGCTAGGTTGTTGTCATGAATGCCTTAACAGCATTGCTTCCTGAGGAAGCAATCTAGAGTTTCTTCCCTAAAGGGTATCTAGCCATTTCTAACTGGAAATGTTCAGATCTATATAAGTCTAGTCCATTTTCCTGCCCACTCTTCTTTGAAGCCAATATTCCATATTCCACCTTACATTTATTTAATATTTTCCAGAAAACCCATTAAAAATCTGCACCACTCTCTGCATATTTATTAAACCTTCACAGATACTTTTATGCAACTTCTGTAATGAACATATCCATTAACATAAATTATCTCAGAAACTGTTTTTAAAATACTAGAATAAAAATTTTCCTGCTATTGTTCTTTATTGCATAAAGAATAAAGCAAGTTTTGTAAGTATAAAATTCCTTGATGCAAACTCCTATTTACAAAATAACCTTGCAGTTTTAGCAAAATAAGTTCTTTTTCATATGCAACACTCACAAGCTACTATTTCTAAATAGATTTTTGAACAGAGGCAAATGTTAATTCCCTCCTGCTTGCAGTCCATTTCATAAATATGCATGATGCTGACCTCAAGATGAAATTTAGAAGAACATGGGGCAATTGGACATTCCTACAACAAATCCTAGGTTCTTTCCAGGGCAAAAACATACTCCCATCTTGCCCAATTTAATATTCATTAATCAGTTTAACAATAAATCTGTCTCTTTCTTTAAAATGGGACTAGAATGCAAAGCACAAATGAGAATCTTGAAAAGTAAATGCATATTAGAAGTTAATTTACCTACAAAAAGAAGGCATGGACTTGACAAAGCATAGAGGCCACAGTGTCCATTCTGTGATTGCTAAAAACTTATATGATGAGGTAAATGACATTATCTGAACAATTTCTTCCATCTGATCTTCCTGTTTTAAGCAGCATGCTTATGAATTCCAAAGGATGACAAGCAACTAGTCAGGTTGCTGTGAGCCAAGAACATTATAAGGAAAGGAACTTGTTAAAAAAAAGTTATATCCATAGCTAGTCAAAATAGGAGTTCAGAGGGACTGACGTTGGACTGACATTGTGGTAGAACATTGTTGATTCCGGAGCTCCTGGAAAAGCTGCCAAAACTCCCACAGCTGGACAGTCCAATTGGACCTGAACAGTCCCGGAGAGACGGTGAGTAAAGGGAGCACATCTTGTTGATCCCAGGAACATGGCAAAGCTGATCCAGGAAAGTTCCTGCAGTTCGGCAGTGGAGGGAAGTGGCCATTAAAGCCACTAGAAAGCTGTGACATCCCCAGAAAGAAAGTAGATCAGAAGAAAAGTGTGTCGGCTTGGGTGAGAACTTTCTTTTTTCTTTTTACTAAAATCAGAGCACCCTAAGGGAAAAGAATGTTTAGAAGAAAAAAGACAGAAAAGTAGAGAACAGTAGCAAAATAGATCATAGGTTAGCTATCAAATGTTATTTGGACTATTTTATTTATTTTTCTTATTTTTTAAAAAAAAATTCTTTTGATTAACTGGACTGGATTTTCAAATAAGAATTAATTAAAAATTACTTTAAATTTTTGTTGCTAAACTTTAAACTATTTTTCCCTTTTTACTTTTACTTTTCAAAAGGATACTTTGTTAGAACCTATTTGATACAGTATAACAAAAGAAGAAAGTTAAGCAACATTGTCATCTAGAGGTCGCAGATATTTTTTAAAGGAAAAAAAATGGAACTTTAAATAAAGATCAAAGTTAGATTATTTTGACTATAGCCTGTTTAGAAGAAAAAGAAGATAAGAGAGTGAGCGCTGAAAACAGCCAGAAAGTTAAATAAAAGAGAAAATATTACTGTGACCTTGGACAATATATTATTGATGTTTTAGACACTGGCCCCTTGGCTTATTGGATATTATACTGAGGCATAGGTTCATTCTGTGACTTAAAATTTTAAATTATAGCTTATAAATATATTTTTTTTTCTGAAACTTGTTGAAACTTTGATAGTGCATCTTGGATATTTCATGGTGGCTATGATCTATTATATGACTAATTTTTAAACTGCAATTGAGCTGTTTTCTTTTTTTTTATTTGATGGCTGGTGGTCTAACCCTTTTGGCCTAACCCTTTTGGGTTTGTTTGCTTTTTAACGATCTACTTAGCTTTAGCCTCACTATTGGAATATAATTCTTTTTTTCTTTTGGTTTTTCTCTTTTCCCTTTTAATACCATTTGTGGTGTACTTTTTATTTTATTATTGTTTTTCTTCTTTTTTGTATTATTCTTAAACATTGTGCTTTTACAACTTTTTTCTTTATATTTTTATATTTTAGTCTCTCCGGCTTTTTGGATGAAACTGGTCTTTTTTCTTTTTCCTTCATTATTTTTTCTTTTTATAATTGGATTAAGGTAAAGAAGAACCTGAAGAAAAATTGTCCTTGGCATTAAGCAGATACTCACTGACCAGGATTGCAATTAATTAGAGATGAGAACAGCTGCTACAGGCTCATCAATTCCTACCTTCTCCTCTCTAAGTCCAGCCAATCAGTGGTTAATTCACACTATGTTACTGCAGGAGAAAGAGAGAGAGAGAGGGAGGGAGAAGGAGAAGGAAAATGAGGTCACATTACAAATGATAATGCAAGCAATACAAGAACAAGGGAAATGTTTGGAAGATAGAATGGAAAGAATAGAAGAGAGAATGGGGATAATGGATGAGAAAATAGACAATATACAACAAATGATGATGAAAAATGAAGAAAGGTTTCAAAAAAATAGAAGAAAAAGGAGACCAATCACAGAAAAAAGTTGAAGAAATTGATAACAGGCTGATAGCAGTGGAGCAGGACAAGGGAAGAGGAATGCTGGCCTGGGAGATGGACAAAGCAGATTTCTATCTCAGATTTCAAAATATTGAGGAGGAAAAAGGAAAAAATGATGGAAGTGCTGGCAGGAGCCTTGAAGATATCCAAAGAAAAAACAATGGATGGAATAGATGAAGTCTTCCGAGTGTATACAAGATATGCTATGAGAAACAAATTATCTAGAGAAGTTGAGGTAAGATTCACCAAGGAAGCTATCAAAACACAAATATTACAGAGTGCAAGGGGATGACTCTTTGAAATATAAAGGAAAAGAGATTACTGTCCTAAAACAAGTACTGAGAAAAGTGAGAGATTTAAGAAGAGAATTTCAATTCTTCATCAAATTTTAATTAAGAAGGGAGTGAACTACAGATGGTTGATTCCAGAAGGCTTAATATTTACTTGGCAAGAGCAAAGACATAGATTGGACTCAATAGAGAAAGCAGAATTATTTTATGGCAAATATTTAGAGGAAAAGAAGAGGAAAGAATATGAGATGAGGAAATAGTTAAATAGTTAAAAGAAGAGATGGTGGAAGTAAGAGATAAAGAAAAAAGAGATGAAAAGATAGGAGAAGAGGGAGCAGCAGGTAGAACGGTGGAAATAAAAGAAGTAAGAGAGCAAAGAACAATGAGAGCAATAAACCCTGCATATAAAGTATAAACAATGAAAAAAAGAAATTGATTACAATAAATATAAATGGACTGAATTCAGCCATTAAACGGAAAAAACATTTCTTAAATTAGAAAAATTAAAATTAGATATAATCTGCTTGTAAGAAGTTAAAGTAAGAAGCAAGAATATTAAAAAACCACGCGTCCAAGTATTGAATTGCCCTAGAATTGGAAATCTATACACTTCATTGGCACAACAAAATTAAAGGAGTAACTCTATGCATTAAGAATACAATCAAAACTAAATTAATCTTTACAGATGGAAGAAGAAAGAATATTGATGATAACCTAAAGATGCTTTTAATAGCAATTTATACACCAAATGAAAAGCAAGAAGAATTTCATAAAAAATTGCATACAAAAATAATAGAATGGGAATATGATAATATATGCATCTTGGGAGATTTTAATGCGATATTGGACACAAAGTTGGACTATAAAACACAGAAAATTAATAAACAAAATAGAAAGATACTGCCTTCTTCAAGATGGTAGAGGAGCATTCAGGATGTTTGAAGAGAAATGAATGCTAAGAATAGACAATATACATTCTACTCCAACAGACATTTTTCATGGTCAAGAATAGATATGATTTGGATGTCAATGGAATTAATCTCTAACATACAAGTCAAATGGCAGGGACAAAGGAAAAGATCAAGATGGATTTTGAATAATTCAATATTGAAGGAAAAAGAATTTATACAAAACAAAGGGAGGAAACTTCATTACAAAATATATGGGATACCATGAAGGCCTATGCCAGAGATCTTATTATAAATTATATGAGAAGAAGGAAAATTTTAAAAAGACAAATACAACAAATATTGGAGGAAGACTTTAAGAAACTCGAGAAAGAACTATAAAAATATCCACAAAAGAAAGATATTAAAAGTCAAATGGAAACAGTTAAACATAAAATGGGGTTGATGGGAAAAGAGGAACTAGCACAAACAATCAGGAGAGCTAAACAGAACTTCAAAAATGCAAGAAACCAGGCAGATGGCTGGCATATAAACTGAAAAAGGAGAGAGAAACAAATAAGATAATACAATGAATAGATGAGCATTCAATGGTTTGTAATGGAAATGAGGAAAAAAAAGAAATAGTACAGAAATGTTATGAGAAATTATATAATCAAGAGAATATTGAAAAAGAAAAAGTTAAGCAATACTTGCAAAAAGCAGAGCTACCTCAAATATCTGAGGACACAGATAATGTTGGAAAGGAAAATAACAATGATGGAACTGACAGGGACAATAAATAGACAAAGTATTGGAAAGACTCCATGCCCAGATGGGCTACCAGTAGAATTCTACAAGATTTTGCAGGAATCTTTAAACATTACAATGCTTGAAATAATGAATGAGGTTATATCAAAAACCAAAATTCATGGACAGAGGCTTACATACTCTTATACCAAAAGAAGATACTGACTTACAAGAAATAAAAAACTATAGACCTATACCCCTGCTGAATGCAGACTACAAAATATTTGCCTCAATAATGGAAGAAAAACTTAAAAGATATTTGAATTACTTTATACATACTGATCAAAATGTATTTCTGCCTAATAGGCAAATAAAAGACAGCATGAGAATAATTTTGAATATATTGGAATATTATGAAACACACCCAGAGAAGCAAATGGCCTTGGTATTCTTAGATGCTCAAAAAGCCTTCAACAATGTAAATTGGCAGTTTATGTTGTTGCAAATGGAAGAGATGGGCTTTGGAGAAAGATTCATTAAGACAATTCAGGCAATATATCATAAACAATCTGCAAAAGTAATGATAAATGGAGATTTGACTGACAATATTAATATTAAAAATGAACTAAAGAATTTCCTCTGTCACCATTGTTATTTGTATTGACTTTGGAAGTATTAAATAGAAATATTAGGAAAAATAGAAAATTAAAGGGAGTGAAAAAAAAGAGAAATATAAATTACAAGCATTTGCAGATGATCTGGTCTTTATATTGGGAGAACCATTGGAAACAGTGTCTAAATTGATAGAAAAGATTGAAGAATATGGACAGGTGGCAGGATTAAAAATAAATAAAGATAAAACTAAGATCTTAGTTAAGAATATGATGGAAAAACAAAGGAAAGAACTGACAGACAGACTAAATATCCAGATCACAAACAAAGCAAAATATTTGGGATACAGCTGACAGCAAGATGCAGAACATTAAGATAACTATTATAAATTAAAACAACAGATTGCACCAGATTTGAAAAAATGGGAAACTCTACAATTAGAATATCTACTATCAAAATGAACATATTACCAAGGATATTATATTTGTTTCAGATGATTCCAATTAAACTAGGGAAATAATACTTTGAGGACTTAAGAAAATAATGTTGAAATATATATGGCAGGGGAAGAAGGCAAGAATTAAATTAAAATTGTTATAGACACCAGAATGAGAAGAGGTTTTGCACTACCCAATTGTGAATTATACTACCAGGCAGTAAACTGATGTGGGTGAAAGAATGGATTGTTGTGAGAAATACTAGTTTGTTAACACTGGAAAGGCCATGATTTACAATTGGGGTGGCATGCATTTTATGGTATAAGGAAAGGAAGGCACATGGATATTTTAGGAGATATTATATTCAAAATGCTTTATTGTTAACATGGGAGAAAATAAGGAAGCAACATTATATGAAAATAACAGTCTGGTTATCAACTATAGAGGCATTCGCATATCCAGTTGTTTTTGAAATGGAACACATAGTTTGATATAGTGAAATGAAAAAGGTGAGCTTAAAACAAAGCAAGAATTAGATGAACAAGAGATAAATTGGTATTCATATGTGCAAATACATTCTAGATATGATAAAGACAGCAAGATAGAAGGGTTTTACAAAGAACTTACTGAATTAGATAAAATCTTAATAGGTACTGAGGAGAGGATGATTAAAAAAAATCATATGGTTATTTACCAGGAGTGAAATAAGAAGAAGAACAAGTTAAAGAAACAAGGATTTCTTGGAGGAAACATTTTGGATATGGGATAGATACCGAAAAATGGCAGAAACTATGGACTAGAAACTATAAACTAACAATGTCAACAGCATATAAAGACAATCTGTATAAGATGTTTTAACAGGTGGCATTTACCCCCAGCAAGAATAGCAAGGATGTTCAAGGATAAATCGGCGAAGTGTTGGAAATGTCATCAGACACTTGGAACATATTGTCACCCTTCAAGATTTTCTTCCTTTGCTTTGCATCTTTCAACTGTCATAAGTAATGGGGAGAGGAGGGGGGACATGGTCATGGGAAGCGAGCTGGAGGTGTTACAAAACAGAACTGTATAAGTTGGGGGGGGAAAGGTTCTTGCTTAGGCTTCTATCCTATGCTATGCGCAGCCGCAACTTCTATCCTATGCTATGTGAAGCTGCAACTTTATCAAAATATGTCAAGGTCAATGGACAAAGGCCTCATCACCACCTGGAGATGGCCACAGGATGCTATACACAACTTTTAATTGGATGACCCAATTGAACTATTGGGGGTGGGAATGTTGCCATCACTTTGTATATGTGATTTACATGCTCATTTTCTCAGATTCAGAATTCTTTTTTTGCTTCCACTTGACTTCCAGTAAAATATATATTTTCTCTAATTAATGGAGTTTAAGTATTTCTTTCTTGGATTTTGAATGAAGCACCATCCGACATTATTCTGAATCTCAATTTACCAGCCCACCCGGAGAATTAATAAATTTTCTTACAAGGGGGTCTAAACACAATGTCTAATCCAGCCAGTGACCAAGAAGACCTGGGAGTGACAGGACGACCAGATTCCCTGCTGTTAGAGGCGGCAGGGGAAGCTGACTTGTTAGCATAATTAAGTCTTAGCAAAAAAACCAGCTGTAAAACCCAAATGATCCCTGGGAGTTGGCTGGAAGGATCCTGAGGAAAAGCCTCTTCCAGGAGTGACCAATACCCATCGACGTGGAAGAGAAGAGCCATGGCAAGAGAAGGAAAGAAATAATTTTTTACTAACTCAAGCCCTGCATCTTCTAAATGAAGCTGTCGGAGAAACTCAGACTGATGAAAGGTATGA
>BHFT01053027.1:0-27301 GCA_004320025.1 Laticauda laticaudata | reverse complement strand
AGCATCGCGTTAATCAACGGATGGCAAGTGTTTCTCTCCATTTTACATCCTCTTTCCATCCGTTGGTGCTGTTTGACAGGGGCTTAAGATGAGCCTTATTGGCTCTATCTTTCAAATCAGAAAAAGAAATAAATCCTCATATTTTTTCTTCACTTTAGCATTCTAGTGTTCTTGAGTTCTTCATTGCTTCTATATCATTTTCCTTCAAGAAAAAAGTCAGTTGTATGAAATTGTGGGGTGCATTTCTTTTAAGTTATTTAAGCCCACTTTCCTGCTGTACATTTGCATGAAAGCTTTTCCTGATACATGTATATTCGTATGAAATTTTGCCAGTATAATACAACAATATAACACATTTATACACTTTTTAAAAATTATAAATTGCTCCATAGAAATTGGAAATTACAACTAGCATGGCAATTTTTGAATAAATCTGACTAGTGTGAAACTGGGAATCAGATATGCCATAATCTAACCAAAATGCCAATAAAAGATTTAAAGCATCCAGCAAAACATTCTCCTATTAGACCTATTCTACTAATGAAAGTAACCCAATAATAGAATGACTGGTAGTTGCTTTTGATAGATCCCAAAACATATTTTGCTCTGTCTTTCTTTGCCCATTTTTTCTGCAAACACTGAAAATGGTGATGGTAAAAATAATATATACAAAAATCAAGGAAATTGTTTCTGTTTAACAGAAAAAAATGGCAACCACTTATCAATTTTAAGTCTTCTTCATGGGAAGTTCTCCGAATTAGATAGAAAAACATCACAGTCAGAGGTGGTATTCAGCAGCTTCTGACCATTTCTGGAGCATTGGTCGTGGAAATTTTGAGTCATTCGGAGAACCGGCAAATACGACCTCTGACTAGAGATTTTACAGTATCCTTCCACGCCCACCAAGCCATGTCCACAGAACTGGTAGTAAAAACATTTGAATCCCACCACTAATCACAGTGTTGTAATTGTTCTTTGCAGCCTCTCTTTAGGAGCTATGCGATTAAGTATAATTATGAGAGTTTGTTGTAGTATTTTTAAGGTGCAGGCTTAGAAACAGAAGACTGTGAGATCTAACTCTCCCTTAGGCCAGCTGAATGGCTTTGGGTCAGTTATTCTCTGTCAACTTAACCTACCTCATAGGTTTATTGTGGCAGGAAAAATAGGAAGCAGGAGTGTGGCATGAATGCAACTTTAATTTCATAGCCATATTTTTTGTATATATTAATTCAAGAATTTTACACCACTACAGAAAATTCACTAGTATATTTTAACCATTTTTTTCCTTTATCTTTTACAGGAACTAATAAGGATTTATTTTCACTCCCAAAGTCTCATTGAACCTGGATTGCCATTAAGTGCAGTTTTAATGTGATAGAGGATAAAAGGGAAATTATTAAACATATGAAAAGTATTATGTTTATTTTAATACATTTTAATTACACATTTGTCCTAATCCTACCCAATAATTTATTCTGACTCTGGCTGTTTTGTGAAATGTGGCCTGCTCTTTATGAAAAAGACTAAACAGACCTTCAATACATATCTTGCTGTGTAGATGAAGATAGTCCAATGATAATACTCCCAATTCTGAAGTTTCTTCCTAGTTTTTGGGACCCAGAATTATGGAATTCCATTCTACATTATTATATTACATACATTCATGTTCATCCATTTCAGTTACTCTTCCTTTTTTATTTTGTAATCTAGCCTTCTCTAAGTTCTGATTTGTTTGTTTCATCTTCCTTTAGACCTCCTTCCTTTACTTCTCCTTCTTCTTTGGGCTTTGTGTATCTTGATTTCTCTGTCTGCCATAGCAGCAGAACTCTTATTTTTATTGAAAAGAAGTTCATGAAAAATAGCTATTTTCTTTTGAATTTAATATTATTCCCCAGAGATTTATGGTCAAGTTGATATTGTTTTTTCATCCTATTGTAAACATTTTGTCTATAATGTATGACTGCTGAAACTACTGCTAATAGCTTTCCACATCTGTCACATGAAATATTTTGTTATTGCTGATGCTTAAATCATCACTGACAAAATATTGATGGCCAATCTTCATTTATGTCAGGGCATTAATTAATTTTCTAATGCAATGTTTTTTCCCCCCAAATGTGCATGTTACATATTACCTGCATAGTGAAGTTGAAAGCTGTGATTTCACTGGTATGATAATGGTTTTGTAATTCACTGGTTTGTATAATTGTTTGGTAATTCACTCGTATGATAATTGTTTTATGCTATATTTGTTGTATATATATCTTTATGTAAATCTTAAGAGGTATCATTAATAGTATTTCAGAAACACTAAAGCCATTGTAGCCAATTTTTCTCAGAGGAAATAGTGAAATATGTACAGAGGAAGCAGGATATTTTAAATATTATCCTATTTTACAGCAAGTCCTTTTAAAATCAGTGATTCCCTTGTATCTTGACTATTTCATAAATGATTACTTCATTTTATGATGTTCCCTTTCATTTTTTTTTGAGTTAGATTCAAATAAAATCTCAAACTTTCTAAAACCAGAAGAAAAAATGTCTACAACATTATATATTTATGTATAAATTACATTGGATTTCATTTGTTTACCTAGATCTGTCTCTAAAAATATTACCTCAGCTAAGGATGTGCAGATTCTCAAAAATCCTCTCAATATTGGATATATCATCCTGATCTACAAAACTGTTCATTTAATAACAGACTAGATGAGGGATCCCTTGCTTTCCATCTATATCCTGCTGATTATAATGTACTTAAAAAGTTTAAAGGTGGAATAACCAAGAACTTTTAGGACTGTCCATGCTGTAGTATTATATATAGTTCTGAGTTTTTCGAACAATTCTCTGACTCCCCCCCACCTCTTTCTTACTTACTTTTTGCTCCATATTAAAAAAAATTATCTGTGTGCATGAGCACTTTGAAAAACTGTTGATAAGTTTTATGAATTGGTATTTATTTCTTAATAAATCCAATGACTTCTAAATGAATAGCATGATACTATAGTCAGAATAAACTATTTTTTTCCTATTCCCCCCTTTACATAGAATTAAGTTTATTCCATATCCTATTCTTGGAATGACAGACAACTCTTTTCATCTTTGCTCCATATGATATACTTTCAGGTATTTGAAGATTGTAAATTTTCTTGACATTTCTTTTCTCCAAACTAAAGCTGCCTGAGTTCTTGAAATTGAGTTCTTAACACACATTGCCCATGGTGGAGTTTGACAAATATATAATAAAGCGGAAAATAATATTTACTATGATTTCTAAACTATACCTGGTGTTGATCCACTTTTAAAGTGTATTTGACCTTTTATAGTCATTTTTCCCTGAAGTTTCAATCTGCAATCTACCACTATTAAAATATCTTTTTTCAAAGCATTATGGGACACAAAGGGCTTTGCTAAAGCACTCTCTTGAAGTCCATTGAAATGACTCACAAAAACAGCATTTTATTTCCTTTAAGATCTATTGTACTGGCATATTTATTATACTTTATATTCAATATTCCATACTTGAAGTTTAAGATCATATATACACGTTAATCTTGCTAATTAATATTATAGGAACTCTTTGATATAGATTAAACTGACATTGATGGTTTGAACATGAGTTGTCTAAGCTTTGTCTATTGCTTTAAAGGGAAACTACATATAGTAAACATAGAGTAGGACAGAAACAAATCCTTATGTTAATAGTTGCATAAGCCATTTTTATAGAAATAAAATGTCATATTAGCTGACAAACCATGAAACCATCCTTCTTCAGAAAATAAACATTATTCACAAAATATGCAAGGAGTTGGTATAGTTTATTTTTTCTGCCTTATTTGTCATGTATTGATTTTGGTGCAGAACAGCAATTGGATATTAGCTTTGTCAGTTGCAAAATAGTGTTGGTACTTTAATATTTTCTGATAATAATTGTAGCTATTAATGTCTGAAGCACTCTTTGGTATAATAAGATACAATGGTTTTGTCTTGAAAATTTCATTTGCATAAATGCCATATGGGGAGTAGATGATGGCTGTGCAAGGAATATTTAACAAATTTTTAAACAGATCTTGTAGTGGATACTCTTACTGCAGATCTTTTCTTCAATTACTTTTACATTAGCATACTAAAGAGAATAAAATAACTGTCAGGATAATATTGGCATATTATCTTCTATTATTTTGTCAGTGCAAATGCAGAAAACCACTGACTGTCAGAGGACAGAAAATATCCAATAAAGAACACATTGCTAATCTAAAATCAAACAAGTTCAACACTTATCCAGATCGAGTACATATTAATTAATTATAAGTTAATTTGACATTTTTTTGTTTGTGAGAAATTCAATGTGAAAAAAAAAATTCAACCATCTGTAAGAGGAATAAAGTCATGGATACCAATTCATGCCTCCCAAACATCACACTCCAAAGTTCCTAATGTGACTTGTTGGGGATGCAGCAGTAGAGGCAGCATGAGGGGCTCTAGCAGGCATGGGCAGCACCATGCAACAAGCCCTCTAATCCAGTGGTCCCAAATCTTTTTTGTACCAGGGACCAGTTTCACGCAGAAACACTTTTTCAAGGACTGGCAAAATCAATTCTTCCCCAATTAGTAAAGGCCTTTCTTTACTATTTCTTTACTAAAAACATATTTTTATATATATTTTAAATCATGATTATTCATTCTTTGCGGCCCAGTACAAAATGATCCACGGACCGTACCGGTCCGGGGCCAGTGGTTGGGACCCCTGCTCTAATCCCTGCGGGTCCAGCTGGCAAGATGAAAGCCTAACATTCAAAACTTGCAACAGGCCAGAAAAGAGTTCCATTTCTCAGCAAACGCTCAATTCAAAAAGGACTCGGACATCTCGGATTTCCTCCCATCCTTGACCAGCACACCAGAAAGAACTCATTCCTCAGTGGGCACTAAGTTCAGGAGCCTTCTGATCAAAAGTGCTTAATGATCAGTGACTCGACCCATCCCTATGAGAAGGTAAGGCAGTGGGGTGCCGCCAGTACGGGGCTCAAACAATCACCTTGCAGGGTGGTGAGATGGTGAGATTCATCCCATCCTTGCAGGTGTGTGAGCACCGGAGCTGTGAATTGGTCTTCAGACATTTTCAGCCAGGGTGTGAAACAGACTGCTTCCCCCCTGCCGCCCTCCTTCCCTCTTCCCTCTTCCCTCTTCACCAAAATCCAGATTTCCTCTTTAAAAGGACAGTAACTTTGGACTTTCAATAAGTAGAAGTATTGTTATAACTGAACTCCTGTAAGATTGGAAGCAATTTTAGTTTCCTGTGATATAAGCAGAAGTATACTGAAGCCAGGAGTGAATACTCAACAAATCTGAGTCTACATAGTAAAAATATAAACTTTTCAAATTGCTAGTTCAAGACTATCTTTCTTTCTCTTAAAAGCAACAAAATTTGAAGTGTATTTAAATTAACTAGGAGAGGGCCAGAAATCCCATCCATCAAGGGAAAACAAAACAAACAGTTTCCTGTTTCCTCCCAGTGAATTGTTCTGTTTATCTCTGCTGAAGAAGGGGCCAGAGATTCCCCTTCAACATCTTTGCATCTTTACTATCCCAAAAACTCAATCTACAAAACAAGAAAGAGAGTGTAAAACCCTTGCTCATTGATTGTTTTCAAACAGCCCAGGAAAAAGGACCTCCTGTCAGTTATTAAAGGGTTATAAACCTATTCTCAAATATCAGCAACAGCTAAGCAAAACCAAAGCAAAGCAAAGCGATAACCCTTTACTTACCATCTCAATACTACTTCATACTACTTCAACTTTCATTATCTCAAAAAGTTCAATTTCTTTAAATAATTAATTTTTATCAAATGATCAATTGATTTATTGTTTTTATTGCTTAGTATGATTGAGTGTTTAGTGCAAATAGTGTACTTACTGAAGATCTGATTAATAAAATCAGTGATTTAGTGAATTTTAATTGACCAGTATGTTTATGTAATTACTGTAATAAATTAGGCTATTTGTTGCTTAGCAAATTATTTGATTGGAGGTGATTTTAATAACCAATTGATTTGATGATTTTTTAGTAATAAGCAACCTTACATTTGATTTGTCTTCTAACATATCAATTAACATTTATTATCACCAACATTCATTAAGTAATTGTCTACCTGTCACATTAACGAGCTATTGTATATTGCCATTGACCATGCCAGCAAAAACTTCCAAACCAAAGCAAAAGAAAATTTTCTACCAATGATCTCCCAGACCCCTGCAACATGTTTCAATGTCTTGAAACCATCAATGAAAGCAAAATTAAACATCAAATGCACCTTATGCGATAATCTAGCCCCACCCTGCCTGCTTAAATGCAAACAAAAAGCCTAGCTGATATGGTTAAAAATTTAGATACATTTTTTATCTATGTCCATCATGTTTCCCTAAGCTAAACAAGAGTACCCTACCTGACAGAGTTCAAAGCATAGAATCACTCATTCACTCAATAGAAGAATGATTTAGCAAAACATTTTGAAAAAAACTATACAAGCAAGCCTAATTTCTCTTGAAAAAAAACAGCACAGATAAGTGAGTACTATCAGGTCAAATCAAATCCCACAACAAACCACAACCACTATCTTAACTACAATCATAACAACAACCAAAATATAACCACCAAACCACAGCCACAAACAATTACCACCCCTTCAAATAATTCCACAAATAATATCTCTTACTCATCAAAGACACCATGGAACGTGAACAGAAACGTCCACAATGCCATCTTATTTGGTCTTGAAGACACCAACGAATCAGATGACATCACCCAAAGTTCGAATATCATAAGCAAACTAAATACAACAAAATCTCTCCTGAAGATATCATTTGAAGTCATCTGAGATGGCCCTGAGTCCAAAATGCAATGATGGCTCGGTGGCCCCAAAATTTATGTAGTTTTGCAAAAATGAGTCTAGCAAACGCATATTCATTGATAATTAATTAGCCAATAGAAAAAGCAATCCCAACCATAAAAAACTTCATTCAAGACCAGACGTATCCATACTGCAAAGAATTCGCACCCATCAACTCCACACAGAACTCAAAACCAATCTAGACAATAGAGAAAAGAACCTATACATTGACTACAGAGCTGATTGCTTCAAAGAAAGTCACACAAACCCACAACTCCGCATTCACCCCACCCCATCCAATCTAACATCACTCAAAACTAGGCATGCACGCCCCTAAACTAACTCCTTTCCAACCACAACTGCCTTAAAAGCAAGCTACTCCATGTAAGAAGCCTTTGTAAAATGAAATACCTGAATTTCTTCTCTTACTAAATATGGTTAAATTCGACATTATTTGTCTGTAAAACATGCTCAACACATCTCTCTATGACTCCATTACCATGGGGGAGAGACTATCATGTGTTACCAATCAGATCGTGAAATCCGTAGAGGAGGTGGTGTTGCTATCTCTATTAAAAAGTCCCTATATCTAAAAAAGTATCCAAGTTACCAAGAGCTTGCTATTCCTGAGACTATGTCTGAGACATTTCGGTTCTCACTATGTCACAGAGACCCTGATTATGACATCAAACTGCAAACAAGCTAAATACACCACTAACATGGCAGGATCTTGTCCACACACTTTTATCTTTCTTGGTGACTTCAATCTGCCTCATATTAACTGGGCCTTAACGATGTACAACTGAACCACAACATGCAACCTTTACAATGCAGTAACAAATGTGGACTAGACAACTAGTAATCAACAACACTAGTCTTAACAATGCCTCGATCTCATCTTCTGCATAGTTTGAATTCAATTTACGGGAATACAAATTAAAGAACCTTTTTCCAACAGTGACCACAATGATTGACTTTTGTCTCAACATACATCCACACAGAATCATCACGATGGAATCTCCAATTATAACTTCAAAAAAGGCAACTATGATTTATAAACAAGGATCTCACATCCCTTGATTGGCAATTTTCTATTATCTGGATGCAATACTGTAGAAGACCATTACAACATATTTTTACTTGAAAGTCAAAGAGTCATCAACCTATATGTTACCATACAACTCCAAAACCAGAAAAAACAATTACCCAAACGATAAGGAAGCTTCAATCCAAAAGAAATCATTGTTGACAGAAAAACAAATCGGCGTCATGTTGCAACTTTCAAAAGCAATAAAAAATTTTATACCATCAGATAAAAAATGAATACACCAATTTATCACATTTAAACCAAAGAAAAACCTTCCAGTGCACGATTCCACCTGCACTTTCTACAATTATTGTAAAACAACAACTAAAAGACTCTAAGGTCCATCCCACCCCTGAAAGGACCTAATGGAAGAGACTGCAATGACGACAGATATTAAAGCCAACTCTTATAAACACATTCTTTGGCTTCAGCTATTTGTAAACAACAATGGATTCATGCCATCATTTTCTAGTTGACCAAAGACAACTACAATGATCTAATGACATATCATTTTACAGAAGACATTGTTGAAAAAAAGCACATATGACAACTCTAAAACCATTCTCATCATATTGGACTGGGTATGGAATATGTGCCCTTAACTTCTAAAAAAGACTACTGCATCGCGAACTCTAAGGATAATCTTGGTGAAAAATTCTTTCAGGACCACCTCCTTCAAACTAATGGTCCCAGCCTGGGTCATCCCCATCTTCAAAAAAGGGACACCCCAGCTACTGAAAATTACAGACACATCTCTCTATGCTGCGTCAAACCTGTAAAGTCATGGAATCGATTTATTAAACCAAGCCATTCATCTCTCCACTTAGAAAACAAACAGCCTACTCTCCAATAAACAATTTGGTTTCAGGAAAAAAACATATCCTGTAATTGCAACTCTTACACTGCAAAAATATATGGACTATACAACTCGATCAGGGCAAAAAGGGGGCCCAATAGGGATGCATCTACATAGACTTCTGTAAAGGCCTTTGGTCAGTGGTACATGACAAACTACTCCAAAACGAAAATCTATGGTATTTGCTGGACACCTGCTAATTGAAGCATTCGGTCAAAAAAAGCAACAAATGGTCAAAATTGGGAGATCATTCTATCAAATTCTGTACCTGTCAACTGTGGTGTCCTCCAAAGACAGTGTCTAGGACCAACCTCTCATATTCTACATAAATTGATCTCTGTGATTAATTATCAAGAGCAACGTGTTTCTTTGCTTAGGTGATTGTTAAAGCTATTCACACACTCACAGAAAAATACTGCTACCGCTTCAAAAAGATGTTTGACTGTGTATCAGAATTGGTCAACAAATGGCAACTTCAAATTCTCAACAAATAAATGCTCTGTCCTAGTCTATTAGCAAAAAAAAAAATTCAGAAAATTAAATACAGGCTGAATAGTTCCAAGACCTTGTTTGATGATCCAAACTCCATCAAGGATCTTGGGATACTCATCTCAAATGACCTAAGTACTAGAGCTCACTGTACTACCATAGCCAAAAGGCATTAAGAGTTGTTAACCCATCCTATTGCAGCTTTTTCTCTGGTAATATCACACTACTGTAACTAGAGCAAAACCCAAACATTTGCTAGACCAATACTCAAATTACAGCTCATCAGTCTTGGAACCCACATAAAATACGTATCTGATCTTAAACACCAGTTGAGAAAGTCCAGAAATATTTTCACAAGAAGAGTTCTCCACTCCTCTACTCATTGCAGAATACTTTATGCCACCAGACTCGAAATTCTAGACCGAGACAACTTTGAACTGTGCTGCCTTCGGTCCGATCTAAGTATAGTGTATAAAATCATAGATTGCAATGTCCTATCTGTCAATGAGTACTTCAGCTTCAACCATAACAATACAAGAGCACACAATAGATACAAACTCAAGGTTTACCGCACCAAATTTGATTGCAGGAAATATGACTTCAGCAACAGAGTGGTGAATGTCTGGAAAACTTTACCTGACTCTGTTTTTTTCCCCCAAACCCCAAAAACTTTAAACTTAAACTGTCTACTATTGACCTCACCCCTTTCCTAAAAGATCTGTGGAGGCATGCATCAGCGCACCAACACGCCTACTGTCCCTGTCCTATTGTTTCTTTTATATTTTTAAAAAAATTTTCTTATATGTATCCACGTGTTGATAACTATGTTTTTACTTGTACCGATTATCTTGTAAGCAATTGGCAAATAAAAATAAATAAATAAAATAAAACTTGATGGGGAGCCCATCCAAGTTGGATTCAGTGTGAGCTGATGCTTAGTCTTTGAATGAAAATGAGCAGAACTCCATTTCAGAGTTTAAGATTCAATAAAGCAAGCTCAGGAATAAGGTGATGGCTAGCAACTGTTACCTTAATGTCAACCCTTAATAGCACCAAGTGGGGATCAGCAGAACTAATAATTTGTAACAGTAAGCAACCCATCTTGGGAAATAATTGGGCAGAGCTTCTGAAACATTGAGTGAACATAATTGTATATATTAAAGCAGGAAGTCCCCAACCCCATGTCTGTGGACCAGCATCAGGCCATTGCATCATGGAAACCAGACCATGCAAACAGTGGTGGTTTCCAAATTTTTTCCTATCAGTTCTATTTGCACACTATTTGTGCGCACACCCAAAGCTCAAATACAGATATCTCTCAAGGTTGACAAGCTGCCTGAACTGTTTTTGAACTCAGCTGAAGTGCGGCAATCAGCTGAGCTAAAAAACAAGGCAATATAGGACAGGTAAGGGTGGGCCTGGGGACAATAGGCATTTCCCAGTTCTCTGAACTGATCAAAATTTCCACTACCAGTATACCAGATCTGGTCTGAACTGGCTGAATACCACCTCTGCGCAAACCAGCAAAGCCCCATCCAAGGGATTCAAGTAGTATGTCAAACCACATCTACTCCAGTCCATGAAAAAACCTCTCTCCACAGAACAGGTCCAAGGTGACCAAAAGTTTGGAGGGAGGGGGTGGCTGTGTTAAAGAGTCCAACATTGGGAATCAGTTTGTATTTTCACTTTATTTATGGAGATCACATACTTACTAAAATATTTTTTTTTAAAAAAAGCTTTAAAAATCCTTTTTTTTCAGAAAACCTGGAATTAAAATATTGCTGTGGTTGTTCTTACCCAACCAAAGAAAAAATGGATTCTACCTGTTCGTCAAATTTTCAGCACAAGTTTAAAGATATTGCTATATTGATACAATGCTGTAGAAAATTGATATGCATATGATATGTTTTTTCAGAAAGATGAGAAATGCAGTAGAGGAGATTAGTTTTAGAAATAACTTTTCCATTATGCCTGCAAACAGCAAAAATAAATTTGTCAACATCTAATTGCTTCATTGTGTATGCTAGAGTTCTGACTTTGTATAGCATAATATATCCCCATTGCAATAAATAGAAATTATTTGCTTTAGCTCCATGCCTCTGAATATTTTATTATGTGTCTTACTGCCTCTATGAGTTTCTATGAGATCTTAATCAGAAATATTTGATTCTCCCTTTCAATTGCCATTTGGTTCTTTTATATTTATATGGAAGAGGTTTCCTTTTTATATGTTTCTTAGCTGAGGGCTATTATTTGCCAAATGTTTTTCCCCAGCAAGTTATATTCACTGCATTAAAAAGATATGCTAACTGCCATGGTTATGAATAAGAACAGGAAAAATGATAAAATTTAATAAAGACTATGTTGGTAGTGAATATTTTTCATTTTTAATTTTGGGGTTGAAGCAAAGTGTTTTCATGAGTGCAAAATTCTCCCTTTTACAAATATTTGTAAAAGTATTTACAAATCAAAACCTTTTTTGAACTAATTACATATCTTTACAAGATGAAGAGAGATTGGGAGTTGAGAAAGTTAGTCTTTGAATTATTCCATCTCATCACTTTATTTTTATGTGTTTCATTTGTTTATTTTAATTAATCACATTTATACTCTGCCATCTCACTGTCTAAATATCTTTAAATGGTTTAAAGTAAAAAAAAATCAATTAAATAAACCCATAATATTCTTACAAAAAAGTAGACAAAATTAGAAAGATAGAGAAAGGGCCTTGAAACCACCAACTACTATAGGTTTGTGTACCAGTCTTGGATCACAGTGCCAGAAGGTCAGTTGAGTAGGAGCCTATGTCACAACAGGGGGCAAAATATTCTGTAGAGTGGGCACAATGGCAGAAAAGGTTTTCTTCCTAGACCCCGTCAACTTTAGCTAGATGATTTCAGCTAACAATTGATTAATGGGAAATACTACTGAGATAATTTCATATTTCCAGTTCTACCATCAGATCCATAAAAGAAAGGACAGCATTTTTTTTAACCAACATCTCTTTCCTTTACACAAGTTGCCTCCATCCAACTGTTATGAATATTCTTATCCATTAAGGTAAATTTCATTTACAATGCCATTAATTTAATCATAAACAATCTTTCTGTTTAATCATAAACAAATACTTTCTGTTTTTAAAAAACAGATTTAAGTGAACATAAATATAAATAAATGAATAAGACCTGTAGTAATTTCTTTGATGCTTGTACATTTTATTCTTTTATTTCAGGAAAACTTTATTCCAAATTGGAGTACTAAAAAGTATTAGATGAGTTTTGAGTTCCATTTGACCTTCTTCGGCAACAGATTGAAGTCTGTGATGATGCGTGGTTTTGATCTGTGCTTGCTGCCAGAGTGCCCCGAGCTGGTGGGATTCGGGGCTAAGCCACCCCACAGAGGTGGTAAAGAGGGGGAAGACCACCAGCAGGGTCGAGGAGAGCCACATCTCTCCTCCTCAGCTGGCCACTACTCTCTTTCCCAAAGGCGGTTGCATCGGCAGTCAGAAATGGCCACCTCAAAGAAGAACTCAACTGGAAAAGATTGTGCAGGAGGAAGATAAGAAGAAAAAGTTTTGATTGACAGGGTTGAAGTGAAAAAGCAACAATATAAAGCCCATGTCACACTGCCTACCAACGGATGGAAAAGAGAATGTAAGAAATGGAGGAGAAACACTTAGCCATCCGTTGGTCAACTGTCGATGCATCTCGTTCTGTCTCACTGCATTCCGTTTTTCAGATCCTCTCTATCCATCCAGCATCCATCCGACTGACATTTATTTCCACTCAAAAAGTTTTGAGCTGCAAAAACTATCTTGAGCGGAAATGTACCAACGCATCTGTTCTGCATCCCGTATGTCATCGTTCATGCATCTACCGCTATATCCCTGATAGCACATCTGCTCGCATCCGCGGAACTCAATATTCCACTCCAGTGGAAAACAGACACAGGAGAGTCGAAATCGGACGCGGAAATACGGGTAACCCACGCAGCATTGTCACATGGACGTGGAAAGATGAAAGCGGAGTGGCAAGCTGCATACAAACGCATTAAAGATAGAAAAATCGTCGCAGAGGGACCTATCATGGAATATAAGGATGTCTGCAGGATGCTAGAGGATGACACAAAAGCGACACCGACGCGAAAAACCTATCTTCATATAAAAAGGGGGTAGAACTACCTGGATTCACTTTTCAGGTCCAGCAGCCTGCTTGTAGACCTCTGCAGCCTTCATTCTGACTCTTGCTACTCACCCTCACACAGCATACCAGTCATCTCCACCATGATGTCACACAGCTCCTTCATTGGTAGCCACCAATCGTCTACAAGAGTGCGAAGCATCATACAGGCCTTTCATTAAGATGTGAAAAAAGCAAAACAAAAAGAAACAGTTTGGAACAAGCAATTACAAATATAAAGGCCTAGTACACTGCCAAGTGAATCAAAACGTTATGTAAAAAGGACACGTGGAGAGAAAAATGTTCCATTCCATGTTATGCCGCTCTCAACAGGGGCAAATTTTGCATCAAGCAGACGGATAACACGGAAAGGAATGGATGGGGAGGAGGACGCCAGAGCAGATGGAAAGTGGAAATGCGACGGATGGACAGCCCAGCGGATGGAAGAGAGGAGGGACACGAGAGCATGGCACATCCTGCCAGCGGCTCTGGGCGGCCTCAGACAAAATCCGGACGTGGAACAGATACAGCGCGTATGCCACAGCGCCATGATGAAGCGGATCGACACGAAGCACAACTAAGCGGATGGCCACAGCAAAGCCTAATGATGCCTAGCTTAGATTGCATGCGTATGCACCACGAAGATTAAGGGAAGCAGACTCGGAGCAGGTTCACCATTCAGAGGAAAGAACCATGCTGCCGGAGGATTGATCAGCCTTACCTGCCCTGCCTGCATGCTTGCGCTGCAAAGCCTTGAACACAAGCCTTGCTGCCAAGCCTCCGACTGGGCCAACCTTGCTGTCACATGAACCTACCTGTCGCAGCTCGTGGCTGCCAGGCAGCACTTCCCTGCCAGCTTGGTGCCAGCCTTCCTGCCAGCCTTGAGATGCTGCTGACCTGCCAGCCTATCCTGCAGCCTTGGTGCCAGATAATACCGCGCATGCCTGCCTTGGCTGACACATCCTGCCGAGCCTATCCTGCGGAGCCTTGGATATAATTACTCTTATTGGACCGGCTCCCTGGCCACCGAGCAACAACAAACCATTGTGGGAAGAAACGAAAGGCCATCAGCCATCTTGCTGCCAGCCCTGGCAACGAGGGAACAGAGCCACCATCCCACCGCCTGGCCTCACTCTGGTTCTGCTGGGGGCTTCTGTAGCACAGGCTCGCTCTTCTGGGGCTGGAGCTTCTAGCATGCTTACTGGTCTCCGGACTGGATTGATGCGAGCGCCACTAGAAACCACTCCAGCACCAGATCCACGCTCCACAGCACCTAAGACCTGACCTTCTGAGGGACTGAATGACCACAGAGGGATGCAGAGACTCATTTTTGTTCATAGCTTCTTGTTAATAAAGTCTATCTTGATATCAACATACTTCGTATCATTTCTTTGTTTCTATAAAGTGCTTGCTGACACTTTTAGAAATGATTAAGCCTTTGCAGGCTTGAGGGATGGTTAAGAATAGCAGTGGAGATTGGCAGGATACCTGTGCGGATTATTGTAATAGCTGTTGGGATGGAGACCTAAGGATAGCATCTTCGGCATGGGCAGCGATTACTTCAATGCAATGTACATAACTGATCGATCACGAACACACACATCAGCGCAAGCATAGTGCGGCTGGATGGTCCACCGCTCCAAGCTGCACACTATGGCTCTACTATTATCGATAAATAATGTAACAATCATCCCCATGTCAATAAACAACAACTCTTTATTAATGCCCTGTTATTGTAGCTGCCACCCACTTGCCATCCATTCCAGCTCAAGCTCCCCATTCGCTTGCGGGATCACGAGCCTGTCTACTGCAGCACTCGGGTAAGCAGGTGCGCATGAGTTTTGTTTTGCAGGATACACACAGACACAAACACATGATCTCCCATCGGTCTCTGCGAACTATAACGGCATGGTGATGCAGAAGTACCTGAAACCTATGTGGCCAGCAGATGCCAAAGGCTAATCCTCCACCCACACCCGCCTTGCCCTGGGACAGCCTGTAGCTTGAAGATTCTCTCCTCACGGGGTAGGGCATCATTGAAAGTGTACGCGAACTTCATTGAGGTTGGTTGTAGCGAAGAGAAGGGGTCATCCCCCATGATAAGTTAGGGCACATCTGCGTTGTCGTTGGGCAGGGCGTCTCAATTGAGAGCAGACAACAAACTGACGGTCCACAACTGCATTCCCAGCACACCATCCTTCGAGCGCACTGGCGATGACTAACTGGGACATGACTCGAAAATCAGCCTTTGCTGATAAGCATCATACGATACCTGAACGTATCGTGTCACGATCGACCGCAACTGGCGAAGGAACGATGCTGACAGAAGCCCCTTGAGTTGAAACTTGTGGGACCCTGACCTTCGTGGCTTATGCAGGCCACGTGAGCTTGCTCACCTATGGCCTCCAACGGATTGTGTTGGGGGAAGTTCCACCCTCTGAGTACCACTGCTCATGCAACCTTTCTTCCATCCTTCCTTCAGCTGGGAGCGGCACTACACATGTATTCATTCTTCAATGATGGCCTGCACCACTTCTCTGAGCGACAATGCTGATGGTGTGTGTGGCACCCTTCACCGTACCTGCCATGCTCTGTACGTGGTCCTGAGGCCAGGCTGGCCAGGTGCCACCTTCGAGCCCAGGTTCAGGCTGCGGCGGAAGTTGGTGTTGCCTTGCGCTAACCTGCGGTGTCAGCCCGCTTGGCACCACAACTTCGCAAACATGGCTGGAGGCATTCCTCATCCGAACGTCTGGAATGCAACGGTGTCCTCTTTTTCCCTAAGAGCTCCACCATCGGCCTTGTGCTGCTACATCTCCTCCGCTGCCCTCTCCTTCTCCCGACTCCAGTCTTCAGACCCAGCACGCTCTCTCTGCGCCACCTCTTTTCCCCTCTCCCGGCTAGAGTTACACCAAGCCATGTAGCATGGCTGGTTCCGCACTGTCTGCGCAGAAGGATGGTGGCTCGCCACAACAGTGACAATGGCAAAGTGTGGACATCCACAGTGGAGACATGACTCGGATGGCTGATGGAACGAGGAACAGTCGCAGATGAAGACTGCCAGAGTCGCACTGCATGGCTGGCTGGTCCTGAAAATGAGACTCCGGTGCGTTCCTCCCCCTTTTATAGGCAGTATAGTTTACCCTAGGTGCGTCCCTTTGCATCCTCGCTCAGGCATCCTCAGACCATCCCTTAATACTCCGAGATAGGTCCCCCTCTAGCGTGAATAAGTTCTTTCCTCCTGCTGTCTCTAATCCCTCGCTTTGCTCTTCCGTCTCTGCCATCTAGCTAATGGCATCCGTTCTGCATCCGTTCTGCGCTGTTTGCCACCTCTCCCTGTGTTCCGTTTACCGCCGAGAGGCGGATGGAGGTTTGCATCGCGCATGCGACCGCTGATGCCCCTAGCGAGGAGTGCAGAATCTCGGAATGCCGCCATTGTCGGATACATTTTCCCCACCTCAAAACTTGCTGCAGCACGTTCTTCCAAAACTTGTTCTGAGCGGATCCGACTGACACGTCAACCTAAACGGATGCTCGATGGATAGGAGAGGATGAAAAACTGGAGCAGTGAGTACAGAATGGATGGATGCACGTTAGACAACGAGATGACAACGTGTTTTTCTCCATTTTACATCCTCTTTCCATCCATTGGTGCAGGTGTGACAGGCCCGGTTTATGAATAAAACAGATAACGAGTAGAGTTATAGAAGAAGTAATTATTGAACTAGAGAGATCATATGATTCACATAAAAAGGGGAGGATAGAATGTATACAGCCAATGAAGGTGAGTATATATGATATGGAGAAAGGAAAATCTAAGTGTGATGATAGAAATTCAATATTCTGAAATACTTTACGCGATCAACGAGGAATAAAGCGTCCATCACACGGACTAATAGATAGAAGCAGCATATATATAAGCCGTAGTATAAGTAGAGTAAGACAGCTAGAGAGCATATGCGTGAAATATTGAGACTAGTATAAAGAGAGGAATTTAATAAGAATGGAATCGGCATAAATGTGGTGTAATCAAAGAAAACCATGATGAGAACCCTCGAACCCAAATAAAAAATTCACGTAGATAATGGGATTTCTGGAATGCTTTTGTTAAAATCACTTATCTACACTGAGTTCTCAGTACTATACCCATAAAATCTCATAGTACCCCCTCCTGTCGCCCCATTAACTTATGACAGAGACTGAAATGAGATATGTGCAAGCAAAAGAGAAAAGTATAGAGACTTAAAGAATTAAGATTGACATTCAGCGCGTGCTGAGAGACTATATAAATGAAAGGTGGCATTTAGTTCCTTAGGAAGTATATAAGAAAGATATATTATCATAATAAATAACGAATAGATTATAAGCAAGAGAGAAATTTATAATTTACATATGTAAAACATAGAACAATAATAATCTATATCTTTAGTAACGTTTTATATTTTACGCTGAAGACTGGGGATATGATATAGTAGTGAATAAGAGTTTGTTAATATGTCACCTGTATCTAGTACTATATGTAATGTGTCTTCTCTTGTAAACAACTCTTCTTAGTCTTCTGATATTCTATCCTCATATGAGGACAGAGGGAATGGAAGCGCAAAGAAAAATGTACTCATCAATCCAACTCTTAATAGTATGTGATGTAACATACGAGCCGCTTGATTTGATTATTGGAGGAGAATCCAATTAAATTAACTTGTCAACTATTAAGATTGAGATGTTTAAATTCAGGCCTTTGGTCAATCATATAGCCTGAGAGTGGCCATCCCTCCGAGGATCCGACCTTGAATTGAGGTCTACAAGTCGGAGGATGTTCAGTATGGATGCAAATAAACGAATGCCTAAAAATGAGAACACATCAAACGAGTCGAGTAGAAGAACAGACTGGATTCGAGTCCGATTGCCGTTGTGAGTCGCCGTCTCTATAAAGGTCAATTTCAAGTTGGTACTGCAAAAACAATAGTCCCGGCGCGTGCAATATTCGCATAAAAGTCAGTGGCAGTTTGACAACCGGATAATGGAGACGAGAACAAATGTGCCAAGCATAGAGGATTAGGTCTGCAAGACACTGTTTTGACGTATGTGGTTTGAAGGTCTGAGAAATATCTGATGTGGCATAAAAGATACCATGCGTCACCTTGCATCACCCCACGTATATGAGTATCCTAGCTAGTATTTATATGCGTAGTAAACGGTTTGGCTCTCTATCATTGCCTGCGCAAGTGTATTGATTTCTCAGTGGAGGAGTGACTACCATTATGAAGCATGTCAAACTTCGAAATCTCTTGAAATGTGCTTTAGACAGGCTAACCGACCAGAGTGGCAATAGACGTGAGGAGCTGTGGCGTGCTGCTCGAATGTCTGCAATCTAACGAACAACCCGACATGTTAGTTTCTCCCGTGTCGAAGCTTGCCGTGTTATCGCGGTACAAAGTCCCTCGTTCCCACACGCCCACCTTAATGGAGTACAATCCCCGCAGTACTACTATGTACCGAAATTGCTCTCCATTGCCACCTCAGCCAAATGGAGTACAGCCCCAGCCCAATCATCTTGCTGATAATTTATCTCTTACACACGGTAAGATCCTCCTCCACCCACTTGAGTTAATCCTCTCACAAGCTCCACCTTGGCTTCTGTGCGGTCGGTGGGCAGAACTTTCGCCCTGGCCAGCAGCCCAATACACCTTCAGGAACCTTTACCAAAAGTTTGAGATAAACTGGATACCCCCATCTGCGACTTTGCCAATTCAGGACACCCCCCATGTAAACCATGTAGATATTGTAAAATAAACACGTTACCAACGTCTTTCACCACGCGATTTTCACACCAACGCGTATGAAACTGTAATCCTGTTCCAGAACAACCACTCATGCCCTTAACTCATCTCACTCCATACTGCTCATTTCCTCCCTCACTTTCAGTGGACTACTATACCAATTCCCATAGGACTCCTTCTCATCTGGAGCAGGTTCTCCCTCCACATTTCATTGCTCTACGTAAGCCCTGCTCGTTTACTTACGCCGCCAGGCCATTTGGACTGAGCCCACACGCAAGAACAGCTCCCACATAAGTCCTCAATGTCCTTTTTCAAGGTAGGCCCAACATTGCCTTTTACACCAAAGTGTTCACCAGTCTTCCAATGATATCCAAACATGTCCCATCCAGCTTTCCCAGCTGAGCTTTGCTGTAACCACTTAGTTTCTCCTCCCAGCTTGCTGGCTACATATAATTTGCCCCCCGCCCCTGCCTCCATCTCTGAACTGTACAGTCTATTTGACGTCCAGGACACAGGAACCAACTTCCACTCAGTCTCTTAGAGCGCTCATTTAATTGTTGCACATAAATCCATCTTGATACAAATCCCTTCTTTTTCTGGGCTCTCTGAAGCGCCAACGTTGGTTGGACAACTGAGGCCATACCCACTTTCTTCGGCGATGCACTTATAGCTATATCGAGACGGTAGTAATCTCACCGATCACATAAGCATCCGTCATGGACGAAGTGTCTTCCCGCCCTGAAATGTACCCTCAATGAAAAATAAAGCATTTTAAAATACTGTGCCCAAAGGCAAACTTGCCTTGGGAAGGTGAGCGAGGCTTTTCCATAAGGTGTGCTGTCAAAGCACCTTACCCAAAAATGTCATTTTCATGATCCTGTGCCGCACACCTTGCAGCATGGTGTTGACGCCGTTCTATATGACAAATTGCTCCAGGTTGACACCAATCGAGCCAGCTGGAGATCAGAGACAGAAGCTTCTAGTGCTAGCCTGCGACAAGCCCCTATCTTTATGCGTCACCATCTCTAGAGTGCGAGATAATAATTCCTTTGCATCGCGCGAACACAGGTATCATCGCAGCACAGCACAAGATTCCCAGGATGGTCGCGCGCACTCAGTGAATATAGGACTTATGCCGCGTGCACGATACTCTGCTGCCCTAGCCTGCACACGACAGACCGGGAGCCACCCATAACTCCTCCATCCGCCGCTGAGACTTCCACACATCGTGCTTCCCGCTGTTGTCCGCGTGTGCTGGCTGTCGTCTGCTGAACACTTACCTTCCAGGTGCATATGGCAGGATTTATCTAGCTGCAGTTTGCCAGCTCCTGGCCAAAGGGCTGACTGTCTCGCTTGTCGAGCCTTGCCGATGACCTATTCATCGTGCTTTACCTAGTCGTTCTGGTATCTCTTTGCAGCAGCCCTGCCCTTCTTCGTTTTTGCTAGGGTTAGACTTTGCTTTTGATCGGTGGGCTATAGCTTGGTCGCTCCGCATATTCTGTTGACATTAACGTGCCATGCGTGCCTATTGACATTTAGATCTAGTAGCACTGAGCATAGTGTCGCAAACCCAAGGCTAAGATGCTCTTTGTGGCTTAAGTTACGTGCTTGCTATGCGTGCTGTTGATCGCTGGGCCCACTGTTCAAAACGCGCTACAAACTCTTGTGTTCCCCTGACACTTCCCGAATCTTCTCGCATCTATGCCAGTCATGTGTGCATATGCCCGCTAAAGAGACACTTGTATAGATAGGTCAATTGTTTGCTGTCCCGAGGGTGGAATGTTCATACTTGGTGACAACGTTGTGTAAGTGTTCAGGTGCGCGCTATATCCGTCTTAGTAAACCTGACAGCAAGCTAGCACTTCATTAAGCGGTGACCGAGTATCGACGTTCCCATCTGCAAGATGGCTACTGTAAGAGAGCTAAATATGTGTATATGCACGAGAGAACCTAAGCCAACACCCGCCGATGGTAGCAATACAAAATGTTCATGCATACCACCTGATTGATTCGATTATCAGATAGCATGATATAGACTATCTAGAGGGCCCCTGTTGCAGGCCAACGAATCGAATATAGCGATTGCTAGCATGTGGAGGAAAATCTAGAGCAAATCCATGTGCAGTTGAATGACGCAATAGGTTGATCTACAGCCGCATTCTATCTATCCACCAAACATATGAGAAGTCTAGTGTGAACCTGTCGTTGGAGAGTGATGCTGTACTGCGACAAGGGCGGTGAGCATTTCGTGCCTCTCTTACTCACCTTCCTCCTCGCGTATGTTTGTTTGCTCTGAGCACTGCAGCCTAGACCTGATGGAGGAAAGAGCATCACTCACCATCCGCACCACATTCTCTCAAATGTAATGGCAAGGGAAAATCGACTTGTGCAAACACACGCATATTATGAAATCTGAGACACCAGCGCACTCTGGGCTGTACCAGCGGGTTCAAAAATGTTCCTTACCGCCCGTTCTCTGCCTACAGGCCCCTGCACTATTCATGCAAATGAAGTAAATCCCTGCTGGTTGCATGGCCTGAAGTCTAGCTCTCATTTATGGAGCGGAGAAATGAAGTCTGCCACTGAGGAGCAGCCCCTCTGACAACCCCTCTCTCAAGCAGCCCTGGCGTGTAGGTAGAGCTCATTACTCTCTTTCATGGACCTAATGTAATTCCTACACAAGATTACACTCGTTGTCCCGTGGCAGTAATTTGATGTACATGCGTAAGTGATCTTCACGTATGACAGAGTAGCGTAACCCCGAGAGCATCCCATATACAAACTACCTATAATGTGTGAGACTGGACAACACCGTGTGAGGAGTCCCATGACCCAGTAAAGTGAGCAATAGGATGTATAACATGTACAACCAGAGAGGTTTCGACTTTCTCCAATGCATGAAATCCTACCAACCCAGCTCATTGCAACTCTCCATCATCAACAACCATCCTACAGATAGATGGCAGGACCAGAGTGATTCCTAGAGCGCACGTGAGTTGCGCGAGGCAGACTACATCCTGTACCTTCTTGGATGGAGGCAATTAGTATAATTATATCTAGAGTGAAGGTGAAAGCTGTGTTGTGCGGTTCTTTGAATAAATCGACATTAAAGAGACGCGACAGCACCAGACATCTGCCTACCAGTGCATCTCATGCTAGACGTAACACCAAACAGTGACTCATTCCCTTCAAGATGCGCAAGCCCGTTTCTCGCTTACAATAATACTACCTCGTGTTCACACATTTATGGGTCCTGTTTTTGAACTTTTTTTTTTTGCTAAGAAATATTGAGAACAAAAATAAAATCCCCCCCCACCCCCACCATCAAGTCGCTGAAAACCCATATACCCAAAAGGGAAGGCACATGAGTAGGTTACAAACCAAAAGATCCGAGATCCTTAGTACACGATGAAAACCCAAGATAATAGTGGAACAGGTAATGTCCCCATGGAGGTGCCAAGTCGCACCTTATGCGATTACTATGCACAACCTGCTCACTAATAGAACCTCCATAGTTATTGGCATATCCTGCCCTCGCCACCCGTACCAGTCTCTATTCACTGCTCGCTCACCCACAAGGTGCATGTCACTTGCCACGCGACCATGGGCATGCCCCTTTAGTAAATCCCAGCGTATCATGAAGAATGTAGTGGCCCTAATCCAACGCGGTTTGCTAGGCCGAGACCCAGGATGTATACCTCGCTATACCAAGAGCAACCCTGATGGGCACCTAGGGATGCGTCAACATACCCTATGGCCAACTGTGGGCAGCGCACTTCGCCCATCCGAGGAACTTGGTTACAACTCGTCGTAAACTAACTTATGACACGATGGCACTTACGGGCCAACCGAGTTCTCGACCGCCCGACCACGTCGACAGCCGAGCAACAAAAAATGATAAAGTTATTTGAGTTCCTGTCCCTAGGCATAATTTGTTTAAGCAGCCAGCTCCAACATGATTCCCACCCTATGAGCACAACGAGGAAATTGCACACCATGCCAACAACGCCCTGACCACCGCGACAGACCCACCTCACTCACCTGGCGAGAGCCAGCATCCCCACTACACTCCTCCTTCCTGCCAACCCCAGCAGCCCCCAAGCCCTGCCTCAGAACAGTCTGTCATTGGTCTTTGGGCGGTGAACCACCCCATGTTCCTGGAGTGGAGGGGACACCGTCGAAACTCACAGGACTGAGCCAGCTCTCTGAGAAACTTCCCCATACATACTACACATCATAAACTCTTGTGTGTCCTCATCGGCGTATTCTCTGAGCACACACCCAACTCTCTGCTGCTACAAGACCATGCGATCTCTCCCACGCTAAGAGCAGCCAGTTTCTTTCACTAGCAGCCTGGCATATCTTCATAAGCCGAGTACCATTTAAATGTGCGAATCTATCTCTAAGAAGTTATCTGAGTCCAAGATTGAGGAGCCAGGATGAACCGGAGTCTTTCACATTGGCGTTACCGGCGCTGGTGTGAACGTTTATAACTACTTGTCTTCTGATGGAGCAAACCGGTACTTGGAGAGTTCATTTGATCCGTTATAACAGTTTTTATATTACCCACATGCTAATTATATACTAGTGTCTGCACTCTGCCTTGGTTCCGATTCAGTTCAAGTATAAAGTCTTTGGTATTGAGAGACTTTTAGAAATGGCCTTTTAAGACTTTGCCCTTTTTATAGTCTTTGTCCCCAATCGGGCAAAACATGGGGTAAGGGATCTAGGCATCGATGAGGGAGCCCAGAAATGAGAGCAGAGATATCCTGTTTAATATGTTATTATGGGCAAATTAGATAGCATGTTGTGATCTGCACAATAATGAAGGGACTCGTGAAAGAAACCCTGTTGAGATGGGGAAGAAGCTGGGTTCCTGGTGTTCTTCGCAACTCATGGAGCAGGGAAATCCCTTGGGTACCCAGGGTTGAGAGGGAAATGAGCGATACCTGTTGAATGGGTATTAGTTCTGTCTTGGGATAAGGTTAGATGAGAGCGCGAGTGGTATGGGCAGGGATATAGCTGTGGGGAATGGACCAAATGAGGTAAATTAGCTGTGCATATGTACCCAGCATGAGGAATGAAACTCTCCAGAGTAGCTAAGCTCACTGACTTAGTGGTATACTCTGGAGTCACAACCCCATTGCGACTCAGTTATGCACAAGCCATGCCTTCGGTGCGCCGTATCAATATTTCTCGAGTAACTAATTTACCATTCTGATCACTATACCAGCCAGACACTGGTGTCTAAACAAGAACCAATCTTCTTAGTAAGAACCCCTACCCTTGCGTGTAAAAAGGGGACACCACTCTAACGATAACATCTGATTGTGGGCCAGCCACTGAATCTCACCTATAAACCCTGTGGCCCTCAGTTCAAAATGGCCTTCCCTCTGCAAAACCAGCCCAGATCCTTACTACCAAAAAATGTGGCTAGACTAACTGCCGTCGATGATGGGCAGGAAACAAAGGGCTGAAAAAGATAACATCCATTATGAGCAAATGTCTACCAGTGCCTGAGTTCTTGCCACAGCGTCTCTACTAGCGATCCTCAGCATATAGGCGTGGAAAGTAGTGGCACCAGTGTTTCAGGAAATGACGAAGTTAATCTGTGCTGGCTTCTTCACCTTATGCATGAGCATGAAGCTATTTGTGTGGTCTGACTTATTACACTATTATCCAATTTCAATACCCTGAGTTGTGCTCTAAAAATCCCCATTACCGTTGTGTCTGGAACAACCTCTGGGCTCATACCATATCCCCACGGTGCGTTCCAAGTATCCCACTATATTGCCAATTGCTTGGACGGTTCCCATCGGGCAGCCCTGGGTTTTCTTCTTCTTGTGAATGGCGGCGAGCGCTAATCTGCGAAGACAATGCGCGAGGGGTGACCTCCCCACAAGAATATCTCAAACCTTTGGGAAATTAGTTCCTTGAAGTTATTGGGCTTCTGGCCCGGGCTGAATCGGCCCACCACCCTACCCAGCCAAAGCCCGCCCAGATGGAGCTTGTGAAGGAGTGTCACATTAAGCTCCAATAGTATTGTGGGGCAAGAAACCCAGAATCCCTTTAGATTGTGCTATATTTAAAATTAAGCAAGCTTCCACAATCCAGCCCCAAGATGCAATTGGGTGACCTACTGCCTATTGCCTTGAGTTGCAAAAATATTAACAATTCCGGCTGGTGAGAGAATACCTGGAACCTGGTGGACCAGGGGCATGCCAAACAAATGGCATTTCTAGTCCCACACTACCCGGATTTACTCCACCTTGCACTTGCCGATGGCTTCCAGACGACAAAAGGCCTTCCGTAGTTTGTACCCATACCCATAGCTTCCACAGGAGGAAACCTAACAATTCATCGTTAGATGATAGTTAGATGAGATAACACAGGCTCCAGCCTCTTTACCTGCTGTGCTCGGTTACCTGCAAAAGCATTATAGATGATGTTGCCTCATGCATCCCATAAAAAATTGCAGACAAAAAAGAGAACTTCAACAAAAACATATCAAGTTTGGTGACAAGTCTTTTATCCATCAGATATTTTCAGACCAACACAAAGTAAAAAAGTTTGGACCTAAGTATGTTGGACCTTTCCCAATTGAACGAATGTGAACCCTGTGGCAGTCCAACTGAAATTACCTAAGAACCCTCCAACGGTAGTCCACCCCTGATTTTCACAAATACCTCTGGGAAACAATTCATGCCGACTTGAGACCAATTTCAGGTCGATCCCTCGATGCCTTGCTAATCAAAGTAGGGGCGTTAACAAATCATATTTTTAAAGTTAAAGGAGAATTTTGGATTATCTCAAGAGAACAAAGGGGTTGACTCCCACTATTGCTGGTTTGTTGCTTTTGGAAGACATTATTTCCTGCGCGTTCCCAGATCAAATGTAGCGTGTGAGTATAGAGTGCAGGATGTTTCAGTCTCCCCCTCACGAGATTTGGTCAAGGCATTTCATTACTAAATATCCTGATAAACCCCTAAAATATATTAGTATTATGGTAGGCACATCTTGGTGTTACATTATATTTGCTGTTATCTTCTATTTTTTAATCTTTTATAAGAACTTTAATAATTTTTGCTTTCCTTTTGCAGAGGGCTGAATGTCATCCTTCAAGATTTTTCTTCCTTTGCTTTTGCATTCAAGCTTGTCATTCAGCTGTCATAAGTAATGGGGGGAGGAGGGGGGACATGGTTATGGGAAGCGAGCTGGAGGTGTTACAAAACAGAACTATATAGGTTGGGGGGAAGGTTCTTGCTTAGGCTTTTATCCTATGCTATGCGCAGCCGCAACTCTATCAAAATATGTCACCATATGTGGTGAACATGTGTGGAAGCTAAAAAATACTAGACTAAAATATACACATGGCTGGAAAAAATGATAAAACAGCGTATAGATTTAAAACCAGAGATATTTTTATTGGGAATTTTACCTGAAGTTTACAACAAAGAATTGACATATTTGATTATTAATGTTTTAACTGCAGCTAGAATTGTATTTGCTCAAAATCAGAAAAATGAGCAAATTCTGATAGAGAAGGAGGTGATTAAGAAAATAATGGAATGTGCAGAAATGGATTAACATTAGCAATTAGAGAGCAAGAAGAAAAAGAGTACTTTTAAGATATGAGATTTAGACTTCCAGTGGCAAGCAAGGATAAGTAGAGGTGCAGAAGCCCGTTCACGGTTTCAGTTAATAATCTCTTCTTGCGGTTGGTGCGATACTTAGAGGTGCTCGAATCCCAGAGAGATTCATGTCGATGTGGGGGATACTCCAGCTGCAGTATGGGGAAGGCAATCCTCCAGCAGTGAAGAGGAGCCCTCCAGAGCCCAGTGAGCAAGAGATAGGCTCCTGTTAATGGAGGATCCGAAATCCAGACTGTCACCGATACCAAAAAATGAGTAAGTGATAACTTGTGAGATCGTATAAAAGAAGTGTGGCAAGGGGAACTTAGCAGTGGAGAGGAAGATCAGCAAGTTATAGTCTTCTGAATAAGTGACATTTGGAAGCCCAAAAAGAAAG